>JAJIBD010038436.1:0-45772 GCA_021461705.1 Cryptotis parvus
GTATCACTGTATCACTGTCTTCCCGTTCATCATCGATTTGCTCGAGGCAGGCCCCAGTAACATCTCCATATGTCCTGTCTCATGCTAGTAGAGCCCAAGGCATCTGCTTGCTCAGGAACATAAAGAGCCTCAATCCATTCCAGAATGAGGTCTATAATTGTTACTGGTATTTGGCATATATATCAAATACAACACGGGAGCTTGCCAGGCTCTGCGTGCAGGTAGCATACTCTTGTAGGCATCTCTAAGTCCAGCATTTATTGATGAACCACATGGCTGCAAGCAGCCCGCGTGAGCCGGGCTTGATAGGCTGGTCTGCTGGGTGGAGGTCTGACGAGAGAGAAGTCCGGATGTGGAAAATGGAGGCCCCTCATAGAGTGGGGGGTCGTCTGGCTTGTTGCGTAGGCTCTGCTGGGATGGTGGGCCAGGGCTAGAACCCACCATCCCCTCCCGGGCACCTCGTGAGCTGCTGGTCACAGGGAAAGCCAGTAGCAGCTCTGCCCCATGTCTGCGGAGTCTCTGGACGGCATACCTGAGGCGGATTTGAAAAGACTGCTGCAGGGTGGAACTCGATGAGCCGGGCGCTGATAGGCTGGTCTGCTGGGTGGAGGTCTGACGAGAGAGAAGTCGGATGTGGGAAAATGGAGGCCCTCATAGAGTGGGGGTCGTCTGGCTTGTTGCGAGGCTCTGCTGGGATGGTGGGCCAGGGCTAGAACCCACCATCCCTCCCGGCGCCTCGTGAGCGGCTGGTCACAGGGAGAGCCAGTAGCAGCTCTTCATTAAGTAGGCAGGCATATAGGGAAGGGTCCATGGCAAACAGAAATTCTGAGACATATAGTCCCTTAGTCAGCATGATAGGGAGGGGCCATGGAAAATGGAAGTGGAACTTCTGAGATGTAAGTTCCATGAATCAAGGCCTTGACCTGATAAGATCTTAAGTCACTGAAGAAACCTTGAGGTGGCTGGACCGGAAATTACACGTTAGAGCAGCCCCCATTTTTTGCCACAGAGGCTCCAAAACCAAGGTCATCCAAGGCTTTCTCTTCCTCCTTTTGAGAGAAGCCTTACATGGGGCAGCTTGAAAAAAAAACCCTATGAAAGTCCCTTTGAACAAAGGAAGTGCATGTATATGCTGCCTGAGCCCATGTGCTCTTTGTGCGCATGTGGCCAAACACATGTAGTGCCCAAGCACATGTATTGCTGGTGCATCTCTCCTTTTGAGAGGTATACTCTCTCTCCTCTCTATCTCAGTCTCTCACTTTCTCTACCCATTCACCCCCATTATTTAATAAAATCTGTTTTACTTCTCTGCTCATCTCCTCCTGAAATTCTTCTTCAGAGAGGCAAAGTCCATAACCTTGAAATCCTGGGTTAGGCCTAGGACTGACTTTCCTTTCCAGCAAAGAGCAATTCTTTGCTCAATCCTTAGTCCATGGCTCACCAAGAAATGTCAGGTGGTGAGGACCAACTCCCCATGCCTAGAGAGCAAGTGGACATCAGGTGAGGCTTGTCGGCCATCTCATGGGACTGGTAGGGCTCTGGAATGTGCTGTGCAGCGGCTCATCGCATACTTTATCAGTCCCAACCTTCCCAGCAGGTCCCAGAGCGGCAGAGGAAGATCAGGAGAATGTGACCTCTCTTTCCTTCCCTGCATAAGCCACCCCTGGGGGCCCACATACATCATTTATGACTATTCTGGTTCAGTGCCTGCATGATCCTTTATGCTCCTCAAGCTCCTTTACATGGATGAAGTGTTGTGAAACTTTGCCAAGGCTCTGAACTCCCACAGGTCACATTCACAGATGTTGGTTTGGTGAGTGCTGATGCCATCTTAGCTGTTCTTTGTGCTTGCCCATCCATGCACAGAGAACTCCGAGAGGGAAGCAGGAGATGTGGGCACGCAGCAGTCACCCACTCTCAGTCTCCAGAACAGCTCCCACGGGCCTCAGCCCTGAATGCTCCACCCTTGGAGGTGGGTGTGACCTCGCATTCTCTGAACTGGCTGACCCCAATGGGCTCAAGAAGAAACATATTTTAGACCTGAACACCCCCTTTACCTTCTGTATCCAGATAGCCACAAAAGATGACCCTGAGTTTGAAAAATAAAGTAAGTGCTGTTCTCACCTCTCATATGAGCAGCCTTGTGTGGGAGCCATGTGTGCCTTTGTTTCTGCAAGGTGAGCTCTATGTGCTGGGTGGGACCCCGACTCTTTTAGACCACCATCAAACACACACGTGTGACCTGTGGGGTCAGGGGAGAACTGAGGTCTCCCTGTGCTTTCCTCTGTCTTTGCTGATGGCCCGTGGGCCGAAAACTGTGACATGACAATCGTCTATATGCATTGTGTGTTGGGGTCACAGCACTCACCATTGAGCAGTGCTGCCCTGCAAGTCACACAATGGCCCAGCTCTCCTCAAGCTATTTCATTCTCCCCTGCTTCGGGTCACCCTTTCTTTATTTATGCATACATATATAAAACCAATTTTATTCAAGAACTGTGCTTAAAAAGTTGAGTTTTATTTATTGATCGATATTTATTGATAACTATTTATTAATAGTTGAATTTTAGCTATACAGTATTTTAGCACCAGTATCAATTTCCCATCACTCATATTCCTAGGTCACCTCCTACCCACACACCACCCCCAAACCTGCTGCATGTCCGCCTTAGGCACCCTCTCTGTGGGAAAGAGTCCATATGGAGTCTCTGGTCAGTGTCACTGCACATGAAAGCCTCTATGTTCACTGATGTATTCCTCACATATCTTGGACTGAAGCAAACATGATTCAGTGCGAAGGCCATTCATCAGTGTTAGAAAAATCTCCCTCTCGCACATTCAGAATATACTTAACCAATTTCTTAATGGTACCCACAGTCATCTCATTGGAACATTTACACAAATATATAGATTTCACACACAATTTGCTTCCCTTGAGAGAACTCACTTCCCCTATGGAGACAGAAAAAAGAAACCATGATGAGCAGAACTGGGCAGATAATGGAAGCACCATCCTCTCTCCCACTGGGTAATTTGTGGTTACACAAGCTTGGCTAAAGCACCTGGGGTTTGCGGGAAAGGGTTGTACCACTGACCTCAGGGAAAGTCTGCTTGGGCGGGTCCTGAGCAGCCAGAATGAGTTATTTAAACCCAATGACTTCATGTCGAGGGGATACAAGTAGAGGAAACTGTAGAACCCCAATGACTTTTGTTCTAGTGGCAGTTCAGGGTGACATAAAGAAATATTTTCCTGGAGAGGGAGCAATAGCACAGTGGTTTGGGCATGTACCTTGCATGTTGTGGACCCAGATTTGATCCCTAGCACCTCGTAGGATCTCCGAGCCCTGTTAGGAGAAAGTCTGGAGAAACTCCAGGTATAGCCTGAAAATCAAAAACTAATAAAAAGAAAGAAAGAAAATAAAACTCCTAGTAATTGTGTTCCCTCTATTCTGAAGAAGAATTGGGCTGAGTAATTTGAGCTCATTCCTTCAACTGAGATTTTACCCTGACCTTGAATATTCGGGTTTTCTCAGCAGACAGGAAGGTCACAGTTTTCATCTCCATCCTAATTTCATCTCCTTGAGAGTCATGTTCCTCTAGGGTGCTCCAGGGTGCTCGCAGCAGAGAATGGGATGGAGATGCTCACAATCTCAGGGCACTGGGTGTGCTTCTGCTCTCTGGACCACTCTCTGGAGCCCCACGGTACTGTGGCAGGATGACAGTGAGAGCAGATGAGTGTGCTGTAGCCAGGGGCCCTTTCCTTCCTCCAGCTGCCTCAGTCCCAGGGTGTCCACCAACCAGTTGGACACTCACTCAAGGGGATAGTAGTTATAAACTTTAAAGTGTTTGCTTGGTTAATGTGGGTGTGACATAATCTGCTGGGATCAGAGCAATAGCACAGTGGGGAGGGCACTTGCGTTGCATGGGGCAACTCAGGGTTCTAGCTCCATCACCCCATAGAGCTCCCTGAGCCCCACCAGGAGTGATCCCTGAGTGCAAAGCCCGAGCACCACTTGGTGTGGCCCAAAAGCAAACATCAAGCAGAAAACAAACAGAATCAGAACCTACAGCTTCCCACTGAGGTGTTGATGGGTTAAAGTGAGGCTTTGTCAGAGGAAATCATGTTATGACAGTGCCTCAGTTGGCCTGCCACTTCAGGTTATAGTCCTGGCTCAGACTCAATTCCCAAAGACAAGGGAAATAAAGGCTCTGGGCTTGCACAGACACATGTCTGAGCGGCCACTTCATTCTGGAAGTGGAGAGAAGAGCTGAGCTCACTCTCTCGCAGTTTCTTGCCAACACTACCCAGGCACTTGCTCTTTCATACTCTTCTTCCTTCACCCCATGCTGAGGACCCCAGGGTGTTGTGTGATGCCAAGCCCTAATTGGTTCTGGCTCTTTGCTACTTAAGCCATTTCCATGCCTTTGGGCCAGGGCTTTATGCCAAAGAGATCTCTCTTTTGTGTAACACTGATAAAAGGTGTGGGAAATACAGATCAGTCAGTTTGGCTTTGATTTAATAACTCCTGGATTATATATTATAAGGATATAAACTGTATCACTGTATCACTGTCTTCCCGTTCATCTTCGATTTGCTAGAGTGGGCACCAGTAACATCTCCATATGACCTGTCTTATGCAAGTAAAGCCCAAGGGAACCTGCTTGCTCCAGGAACATAAAGAGCCTCAAACTATTCCATCAGGTCATGGGAATGATGTCTATAATTGTTACTGGTATCTGGCATATCAAATACAACAAGGGTAGCTTTCCAGGCTCTGCTGTGCAGGTAGCATACTCTTGTAGTCATCTCAAAATCCAGCATTTATTGATGAACAACGCAGCCGCAAGCAGCCTCGTGAGCCGGGCTGTGATAGGCTGGTCTGCTGGGTGGAGTTCTGACGAGGGGGAAGTCCTGATGTGTAAAATGGAGGTCCTCATGGAGTGGGGGGTCGTCTGGCTTGTTGTGAGGCTCTGCTGGGGTGGCGGGCCAGGGATAGAACCTGCCATCCCTCCCGGGCACCTCATGAGCGACTGGGCACAGGGAGAGACAGTAGCAGCTCTCCCTGTTTATACACATAAGGTATAAACATCCTTATGATTTCTACTATTGCCCCAACACAATCTAAATTTGATAATATTTCCTCATATCCCCTAAGGGTCCTTTTCGTGGGACTGGACAGTAACAGGATGAGACACCCTGGCTACGAGATGGGACACTTAGAATTAGTTCTACAAAGATTAAAGGAGATTGTGCTAGCCTGTCCAAAGACGAGCCTGTAAGATCCTCTCAGTAAACAGAGAACAGAGCACTTAGAAACGACCCTGGAGCAGAACAAACCATACAAAGGACCTGGTGGGGATGGAGATACCGATCTAGCAAGGGAGTATAGTCTGACATTACATGATGTGGATATCAGGTATGACTCTGTTTACCAGCCCTCTCTTGAGGTGTTTTGCAGAAGAACTGAACTTAGAAGGAAACACTGTTGGCCTCTGACATTAGAATCCCTTAAGACCTGGGCCAGAAGTGCGGTTTACTTGGAGATTTGAATAACAGTGCTGGTTTCCACTTTGTAAAGGTCAGCTGCACAAGAGGCAGGCTGCTTCCTACTTTTAGCCACTTTTTGCCTTTGGCTCCTGTTCTTAGTAGGCTTGAGGAGAGAAAAACATGCTGTTTTGAGAGAGAAGACAACTTGGTGGAGACATCTTGGCCGAAAGCACCTGGTCAGAGGTCTGGCCAGGAGACCTAGGTCTGGGAGAGTCTTTTGCTCTGGATTGTGGTAGCAGAGTGTGTTTTAACTGTTGGTAAAAGGTAAAAAACCTTTTGGATTATTTGGACTCTCATGGATTTTGTCTGTTGTTCGTCAGCCCTTGAGGTGACCAGGGAACTCAAACACTTATATTGCTGGCAACGCCACATGGCTCCCCCAACACACAGTGCACCTCAGAATTATCTGTGAACACAAGAACATGTGGGAGGATTCCCTGAAGCTACATTAGAATGGAGCCCTCAAGGTTACCTCCTCCTCCTCCCTCTCCACTCCTTGTCCCCACTGACACGTTCCTGGGCCTAATCTACAACAGGAGTCATTGAGGTCTCTAAAACTTAGGAAATTTTTAGGGCATAGAAAGAGTACAGCAGGTAGGGCACTTGTCTTGCAGGCAGCCGACCTAGGTTCAATCCATGGCACCACTTAGTGTCCCCGTGCAGCACCAGGTGTGTCGCCTCACACAGAGCCAGGAGTAACCCCTGAGCAATGCCAGGAGTGGCCAAATAATAAAGAAAAAATGTCAACTTTAGTTTAGGTTTTCTTTCAATACTCAGTATTTTTTTTACTTACTTTTGAAAGTGGTAATTAAACTGGGAAAAACACAATTTATATGCTGTAAAAAACACACACATACAAAATAACTTGCAGTCACAGTTTATGGGAAGAATGAATCTTCAAACGCCAGCTTTAATCCTGTAATCTTGGGGAGTATTTTCTCACTATAAGACTTTGTATCTGATGAGACAGTGGTTCTGCCTTTACCTGATTCCCTAAGGTACAGCTGGAGCGTCTCTGGAGATGGGTCCCTCCACCCGGGGCTGACCCAGCAGTGCCTTCTGAGCTGTCAGGCTGATAAGAAGGAGGGAAGAGATGCAGGAACCAGCCTCAGCACATCCCTCAAACACCAGCCACAAAGGGACTCAGAGCAGAGACTGCAACAGAATCAGCTGGGGCCCTGCACTCGGAGTGCCTGGCCTGGGGTACCTTTCTCACTCTTTCTCTCTCTCTCTCTCTCTCTCTCTCTCTCTCTCTTTCTGAGAGCCCCTCCATCCACTAACAGCCATGGCAACGTGTCCTGGCCCCACTGTAGCAAATCTGGGTCATGGAAGCTGACACTGGTGCCCACGTGCACCGAAAAGCTGGCGCCTGACCCTGCTTCTGCTATGGCTTTCAGCTGCTCCATCTCCTATGGTGTCAGAGCCGTCACTGTCTGAGCAGAGGGGGAAGCAGTGACAGGAAAATGCTCTCCATGAGTACTGCCCGAACACAGAGATGATCAATCCCTAAACCAGGTTCTGGTGGACACACTATTGTCTGTGTGTCTCCAGGACAGGACATGTGGTGAGTGAAGTGTCTCCTGAACTGCAGGAGCTGCTGGTCTGTGGTCTGTGTTCACCAACATGCCTGCACCAATGCTGCAGTCACAGAGACTCTGCTGAGTGTGAAGGACACAATGTGGGACCTTTGGCTCAAATAGCAACTAGAGTGTGTGGGGACAGTCTATGCTGCAAGAAGTCACCATCTCAAGGGCCTCTGCAGGTGAGAAAGCTCCCAGAGAGACACAGGCACCCCCGGGGTCTGAGCCTGGGAGGGACTGTCCCCACCAATGTATGCAGGTTCTCAGAGTGAGAGCAGCTGGAAGTCTCCTAGATCCCATGCCCTTATCCCCCAAAATCATATTCACGTGCTGACTGTTGTCACAAAGACTTGACTTCAGTATAGTCAGGAGATAGCATAAGCTATAAAGCAAACATGGCTGCTAGGGAGTGCAGTTTGCTAAAAGTATCCTAGAAAACCACCACAAATATTCATATTCAGAAACTGTTTATTAATTACTATGGAAATTATGCTATTGGGACAGACAGGAAATTGTAATGACAGACTATACAAAAGTTAAACACTCAGAATTCTGGTGTTCCAGAAGATAACTTCATGAAGATAATAAAATTTAGTTCAATTCAATCAATAGAATAAAGTAAGGAGGAATACTAAAATACATAAGTTTTCCTTATTATTGGCAGCATTTCAACAATTAATGTGATTAGAGTTCTTGGAGGAGATGAAAGTGTTTCAGGAAAATCATAAAACTGGGAGTGTGGGGGGTGCAAGGATCTTTCACTTAGGGCCCAGATGATGGCAAGTAGCACTGAAGCAGGGGTGCTGTCCAAGTGGAACCAGGAGAGAGTGAGTTAGGGACAGGCCACCTGGAACACAGACCCAGGGAATGTTCCATCCCCCTTAACTCTGTGCTCTCCAGTATCTGAAAAGAGCTGCTGACCCAGCAGCATAGAGACACCCCAAAAGCAGGGAGTCCCCAGTATCTGTGTGTGCAGAAGTTGGGGTTCAGGGTACAGGTTACCCCTGAGTGGAGGCTTCTCCCTCCTTCCCTCCCTCATTCCCACCTACTCCCAGGTGCTCGCAGCTCCTCAGCTCTCATGGACAACTTCACGGCCTTCACAGAGTTCCTGCTCATGGACATCTCTGGCTCCAGGCAGCTGCAGCTCCTGCAGGGGGCGCTGTTCCTGGGGGTCTACCTGGGGGGCACTGGCAGGGAACCTGCTAACCATCAGTGCCATCATCAGTGACCCCGCCTGCATGCTCCCATGTACTTCTTTATCACCAACCTGTCCTTTATTGACCTCTGCTGCATCTCTGTCACTGTCCCCAAAATGATTGCCAACTCCCTAATGGGGAGCTCAGCCATCTCCATCACTGAATGTGCCACCCAGATCTTTCTGCAGATTATGTTTGCTTCGGCAGAACTGGCATTCCTGGTGGTGATGTCTTATGACCGCTATGTAGCCATCTGTCACCCACTGCACTATGGACTGACAGTCACACCCCGTGTGTGCACACAGGCAGCAGGGGGCTCCTGGGCCACCGGGCTGGTCTATTCCAGCATCCACACAGGAAGCATGTTCGGCTGCCCTTCACAAAGACCAATGTCATTCACCAATATTTCTGTGACGTCCCTCAAATTATGAGGATATCATCACCTGAGGTCCAGTTCTGTGAGTTTGTCATCCTTGCTGTCAGTTCTGGCATTGTCTTGGGCTGTTTCACATCCTTGGTCCTGTCCTATGTGAGAATATTCTCTGCGGTGCTAAAGATGCGGTCAGCAGAGGCCCGCAACAAAGCCCTATCCACCTGTACCCCGCAGCTGGTTATTCTTGTTCTCTTTGAAGTTTCTTTAATGATAGCTGCCTTTGGACCCAGTGCAGACACAGCCTCCCTCACAAATCTGCTAACGGCTGTGTTCTACCTCATGGTCCCCCTTTCCTGAACCCCATCATCTACAGCCTCCGTAACCGGGACATTGGCTGTGCTCTGTGCCAGATTGTTCCACAGGCGTTCTCCGATCCTGCACAGGCACTTTGTGGATTAGCAGCTGACCATGAAGACCAGGTAACAGGCAACGATTGAGTTTGTGTTCTCATGGCCCACACTTACTGGCAGTCATGTCACTCTCTTTTCTGCCCGTCTACCATGGTACCCAAGCTCATGGCCTTCCTATTCCCCTTCATGACTATTCTGTTTAGTGCCTACAAGACCCTTTATGCTCCTCAAGCTCCTTTGCATGGATGAAGTGTTGTGAAACTTTGCCAAGGCTCTGAACTCCCACAGGTCACATTCACAGATGTTGGTTGGAGAGTGCCCTCTTAGTTGATCTTTGTGCTTGCCCATGAACAGAGAACTCCGAGAGGCAAGCAGGAGATGTGGGCACGCAGCAGCCACCCACTCTCAGTGTCTGGAACAGCTCCCACGGGCCTCAGCCCTGAATGCTCCACCCTTGGAGGTGAGTGTGACCTCACATTTTCTGAACTGGCTGGCCTCAACGGGCTCAAGAAGAAACATATTTTAGACCTGAACACCCCCTTTACATTCTGCATCCAGATGACCACAAATGATGGCCCTGAGTTTGAAAAAATACAGCAAGTGACTGTTCCCTTCTTTTCATGAGCAGCCTTTTCTGGGGCCGTGTGCATCCTTGTCTCTGCAAGGTGAGCTCTATGTGCTGGGTGGGGCACTGGGCTCACATCCATCAGAAACACGTGTCTGTGACTCTTGGTAACACGGGGAGAGCTGCGGTCACCCTGTGCTACCCTCTGACTTTGCAGATGGCCCTGTGGGCTCTAAGGCACTGTGGTATGACAATTTCCCATCTTCATTGTGGGTTGTGACTTCTTGTGACAGCACTCACCATTGAGCAGTGCTGCCCTGCAAGCCACACAGTGACCCAGCCCTCCTCTGAGCTATTTCACTCTCTCTTGCCTTTTGGTCACCCCTTTCTATATTTATGCATACATATATAAAATCATTTATATTCAAGAATTATGTTTGCAAATAAGAGTTATATTTATTGATAACTATTTATTGATAGTTGAGTTTTAGCTGTACAATATTTTAGCACCAGTGTCGATTTCCCATCAGTCATATGCCCAGGTCACCTCCTATCCACACACAGCTCCCAAATCTGCTGCATGTCAGCCTCAGGGACCCTCTCTGTGGGACAGAGTTCATATGGAGTCTCTGGTCAGTATCACTGCACATGAAAGCCTCTGTGTGCACTGGTGTGTTCCTCACACATCTTGGACTAAAGCAAACATGGTTCAGTCTGTAGCCCATTCATCAGCATTAGAAAAAAATCTCCCTCTCGCACATTCAGAATAAACTTAACCAGTTTCTTAATGGTATCCATAGTCATCTTGTAGAAACATTTCCACAAACACATAGCTTTTTCCTCTGCATAAAGTCCTGAGTTCATCACACAGTTTTCTTCCCTTGAGAGGACTCACTTCCCCTATGGTGACAGAAAGAAGAAACACAGTGATGAGCAGAAACCCGGCAGCTAAAGGAAGCACCATCCTGTCTCCCACTGGGTAATTTGGAGTTTGCCCTTCCATGACATATATAAGCCTAGGTGGACAGCACCCCGGGGCTAGAAGGAAGGGGCTATGCCATTGAGCTCAGCGACCACCACCTAGGACTGGTCCTGAACAGCAAGAATGAGTCCTTTGAAGGTCAATGACTGGAGTGTGAAGAGGAGACAAGTACAGGAGACTGTAGACACCACTACTAACTTTTATTCTAGTGGCAGGTCAGGGTGACATCAAGAAATATTATCCTGGGGAGGGAGCAATAGAAGAGCAGTTAAGGCTCTTACCTTGCATGCTGTGGATCCTGATTTGATCCATGGCACCATATGGGATCTCTGAGCCCTGTCAGGAGAAAGGCCTGAGCATCACAAGGTGTAGCCTGAAAACCGAAACTAAGAAAGAGAGTCAGAGGTTAGGAGTTAGGTAAGACAGGGGAGGGAACAGTGTGCTAATAATGATATGGAAATGATAATACCAACCTAGAACTGAGCATTGAATATAGGCAAAGGGATATACATAATAACCCTTAAATGTATGTATTGCAAGCCGCAATGTGTAAGAGAGAAGGGGAGAGAGAGAGAGAGAGAGAGAGAGAGAGAGAGAGAGAGAGAGAGAAGAGGCAAAGAACCTGCCATAGAAGTAGGCTAGGGGACCGGAGAGGGAATTAGGGACATTGGTGATGGGAAATGGGCAATGGTGGAGTAATGGGTGCTGGAACACTGTATGACTGAAACCCAAACATGAACATCTTTGTAATTGTATAACTCATGATGGTATAATTAAAAATAAAAACAATCCTGGTAATTGCATTCCCACTATACTGAAGAATTGGTCTGAGTAATTTGTGCTCACTCTTTCAACTGAAATTTTACCCTTACCTGAAATATTCGGGTTTTCTCAGCAGACAAGAAGGTCACAGTCTTCACTAATTTCATCTCCTTGGGGGTCATGTTCCTCTAGGGTGCTCCAGGGTGCTCACAGCAGAGAATGGGACAGAGAACCAGATGCTCACAGTCTCCAGGACACTGGGTGTGTTTCTGCTCTCTGGACCACTCTCTGGAGCCCCACGGTACTGTGGCAGGATGACAGTGAGAGCAGATGAGAGTGCTGTAGCCAGGGGCCACTTCGCTTCCTCCAGCTGCCTCAGTCCCAGGGTGTCCACCCACCAGTTGGATACTCACTCTAGAGGATTGTAGTTATAGACTCTAAAGTTTTTTGCTTGGTTCTAGTGGGTGTGACATAATCTGCTAGGGCCAGAGCAATAGCACAGTGGGGAGGGCACTTGCCTTGCATGGGGCAATTCAGAGTTCCATTTCCATCACCCATATGGCTCCCTGAGCTTCACCTGGAGTGATCCCTGAGTGCAGAGCCCTGAGCACCAATTGGTGTGGCCCAAAAAGCAAACACCAAGCAGAAAACAAACAGAATCAGAACCCACATCTTCCTGCCAAGGTTTTGAGTTAAAAGTGAGGCTTCCTCAGAGGACATCACCTTACGTCAGTGCTTCCATTAGCCTGTCATTTCAGGTTTCAGTCCTGCTCAGACTCAATTCCCAAAGAAAAGGGAAATAAAGGTCTGGGTCTGCACAGACACATGCCTGAGAGGCCACTTCATTCTGGAAGTGGAGAGACGAGCTGAGCTCACCCTCACGCAATATTTCTTGCCGACACTTCCCAGGCACTTGCTCTTTCACATTCTTCTTTCTTAACCCCATGCCAAGGTCCCCAGTCAGGACAGGGGACACGTGAGAGGTGTCTGTGAGAATAGGGAGGTAGGGCAGGGGACCCTGAAGTTATATTAGACAGAATTCTAATGTAAGGCTGCTTCCTCTTCCCTCTCCACCTATGTCCGGCTAACACACCCCTGGGACCTAATCTATTAGCAGGGGCCAGTAAGGTCTTTAAAAATTAGGAAATTTTTATGGCATGAGTGATAATACAACAGGTAGGGCACTTGCCTTGCAGACAGCGACCTAAGTTTGATCTTTGGCACCACTTAGGTCTACCATGCAGTGCCAGGAGTGACTCCTGACACAGAGCAAGGAGCAACCCTAAACATCGCCAGCAGTGGCCCAACAAAATAAAGAAAATAAGTCAATTTATCTTAGTTGTTATTCTATTACACAATATTTGTTTCATAAATATTGTGAAAGTGGCCAATTGGGAAAAGCAAAACATATATAATGTAAAAACTATCCCATCCTTCTAACCTTCTAATCACAGTTTTGATATTATAATCTTGCAGAGTATTTTATCTTATAAGACTTTGTAACTGATGAGATGAGACAGTGGTTCTGCCCTATCTGATTCCCGAAGGCACAACAAGAGTGTCTCTGGAGGTGGGTCCCTCCACCTTGGGGCTGACCTGGTGGTGCCTCCTGAGCTGCCAACCTGAGAAGGAGGGGCAGAGGCACTGGCACCTGTGCTCATTAAGTCCCTCACATACTAGATTTAACAGGACTCAGAGCAGAGACAGCAGCAGGGTCAGCTGGGGCCCTGCACTCAGGGAACATGGTAGAGCCCGTCTTAGTCTCTGAGAGTCTTCTACATTCCTAACATCCCTTACACCGTGCCCTGACTGCACAGTGGCACATCTGGGTCATGAAAGCTGGTCCTGGTGCCCATGTGCACTCAGAATCCTGAGCCTGACACTGCTTCTGCTCTTGCTTTCAGCAGCTCTATCTCCAATGGTGGCAGTGCCCAGTCACGGTCTGGCAGAGGTGACAGCAGCAATGACAGGAAACTTCCCTCCATGGGCCACTGCCTGAGCAGAGAGATGACCTATCCCTGAGCCAGGCTCTGGAGGACACGCTGGTGTCTGCGCATGTCTCTGGGACAGGCCAGGTGGTGAGTGCAGTGTGTCCTCCAGCACTGCAGGAGCTGCAGGTCAGTGTTCCCCAACAAGCCGACGCCAGTCCCCTGGACAAAGAGACTCTACTGCGTGTCCCCCACCCGTGACCTCCCTGCCCTGTGTTCCCAGACAGAGTGCTCCAAGACCAATGAGCTGCTGACCCAGCAGGATGGAGACACCCCAAAAGCAGGGAGGCCCCTGTGAATCTGTGTGTGCATAATCTGGGACTCAGGGTGCAAAAGTTTCCCCCCCGCCCTCCTGCCCTGCTCTCACTCCTGCCTCCTCCCAGCCCCTCAGCTCTCATGGACAACCTCACGGCCTACACCGAGTTCCTGCTCATGGATATCTCCAGCTCCCGCCAGCTGCAGCTCCTGCAGGGCGCCCTGTTCCTGGGGGTCTACCTGGGAGCCCTGGCTGGGAACCTGCTAACCATCAGTGCCATTGTCAGTGACCCACGCCTGCACGCCCCCATGTACTTCTTCATCACCAACCTGTCCTTCATTGACCTCTGCTGCATCTCTGTCACTGTCCCCAAACTTATTGTCAACTCCCTGATGGGCAGCTCTGCCATTTCCCTTGCTGAATGTGCCACCCAGATTTTCCTGTACATTTTTTTTGCTTCGATTGAGCTGTCATTCCTAGTGGTGATGTCCTATGACCGCTATGTCGCCATCTGTCACCCTCTGCACTATGGACTGACAGTCACTCCCCAAATGTGCAGGCAGGCTGCAGGGGGCTCCTGGGCCACGGGGCTGATTTATTCCAGCATCCACACAGGGAACATGTTCCGGCTGCCCTTCACAAAGTCCAACGTCATCCACCAATATTTCTGTGATGTCCCTCAAGTCATGAGAATATCGTCACCCGAGGTCCAGTTCTGTGAGTTTGTCATCCTTGCTGTCAGTGCTGGCATTGTCATGGGCTGTTTCACGTCCTTGGTCCTGTCCTATGTGAGAATATTCTCTGCGGTGCTGAATATGCGGTCAGCAGAGGCCCGCAACAAGGCCCTGTCCACCTGCACCCCACAGCTGCTCATCCTCGTCCTGTTTGTAGTGTCTTCACTAGTGGCTGTATTTGGTCCCAGCGCAGACACAGCCTCCCTCACAAATCTGCTGACTGCTGTGTTCTACATCATGGCACCCCCTTTCCTGAACCCCATCATCTACAGCCTACGGAACCGGGACATTGGCTGTGCTCTGGCCAGATTGTTTACCAGATACTCTGGGATTCCACACCGGCATTTTCTCGACTGACTATTCTTAGGATAAAGATGAACTATTTCTTTTATTTTACATGTCTTCTTCAGTGGGGGGCAATTCCAGCGAACAACTATTCACAAACTTCTCTTTGTCTTCCCTGCTTTCTCTGTCATCATGAGCTACAAACTCACGATGTTACAAACAGCCACAGTGTTTTGTTCTTGCTCTGAACCATTCCCTTGATATGCCTGCTGCCTTCTGCCACAGCACTGTCTGTACCAGGTTTGTGAGTTGTCTCTTGAAAGCTTTGAAATGATCTGTTGCTAACACAGGTTGTGGATACAGCAGTTCTGATGAGGCTGTTTTTGGGGGGGTTTGAAATAATCTCTCTGAGGGTAGAAGGAAGGAATAAATTGTTGGTGGTGGGAGTTTCTTGTGGACCCCGGAGAGTACAGCAGGGAAGGCACACGCCTTGTATATTGATGGCCTCACTTTAATCTCCACGTGCCTAAAGCTACTGCCTGCAGTCCAGGAAGTGATCCTTGAGTGTACAGCAAGGACAGAGCCCTGAGCACAACTACAAGTATCCCAAACCCCATCCCCTCAGGAAAATTTGAAGGCAGCACAAACAAGGAGATTCTGTCAAGTCCTGAACCTGCTTCCCAGGCACCAACACATGTTTCACCCTGGAGCTGGGTATGAGCTTCCGGTCTCAGCACTGAGGAAGCCTCATCCTTATCTGCCTTTCTCTGGAGGGAGCTGCTGTTTACGCCCTGAGAACCCTCTGTCCTTTCTGCATCAGCCTCTTCAGGGTCCTGAGACTCAGCGGGACCCAAGAGGGAGCTTTGCTTCCTGCTCATGAGGGCAGTGTGAAGCCTTATGTGAGCTCTGTGTGGCAGGTGGGACCCCTGGGTTCCAGAGCTCATGTAAGAAATGTGTGTGCTTGTGTGTGACCCTTGGGTCACCCTATGCTTGTCTTCATGTTTGCTGATGACCGCTGAGGGCACCGCATGAGGCACCCTTCTCAGCACAAGGGGGATTATGAAAATTGTCCACCTGCACTGAGGGTCAGGGTGGACCCAGACCACAACACAGAACAGGAGTTCTCTAACCTGGGAGTTATACAGTGTCAGTGGGGTGTACCTATATGCTGGCCCTCAGTTCCCCTCAGACTTCACTGTGCCCTGCATGGAGTTCTCTCGGGAAGTGTTAAATGACCATCTCTCTTCTCCAGGTGGAGGTTGCGCTTTCCAATATGACAGAAACCTCTAAAGTGTCAGCTTCAATAGGTTGGCCTATTGTTCTTTATCACTGTGGCTTCTCTGAGGGTTTATGACCAGCTCAGGACATTTCCCCCGCATGCCGTTATTCTCTCTCATAGTATCTTGTCCTGAACAGCTTGCTTCATTCTTTCTCTGCACCCTTGTATGGGATGAGTTGTCAACTCTCATGCACTTCTCAGTGATCCACACATTCCACCTCCATTTGTGCATAGTACCACATTGCAGTGAAGCTAGTGGAATTGGGTCAGCTTGGGCAGGGCAAGCATCTTGGTCTGCTACTGTCTCTCCGTCCCCACAATATATGCTGTGGATGTGTTGACTGCAGCCTGCCCACTATTGCATTGTTTATAAAAGGTTTTGGTGGAGTCTTTAGGGTTTTCTGTATATATTATGGTGACTACTGTGAATACTAGTAGCCAGCCCTCTTTCCGGGCTGAATCTGTTTGGTCTCATCCTGACCAATAAATCTTGGCTGGTCCTTCCAATACTGTTGAATACCAGAGGGGAACTAGGACCTCTTTATCTGATGGCTGCCTGGGAGCCAAAGTTTAGAGATTTTCACCATAGACTCTAAGATTTGACTATTGATATCTTCTAGGTGACCATGTGTGTGCTGGCAAGTTCCCTCTTATAACCATTTTGGTGAGAATTTTTATCATGAATGGGTGTAGCATCTTGCAAAAACTTCCTCTGTGTCTAGTGATGTGATTACCTGATCTTTATCTTTTGTCCATGTGGTACAGTGATTTGGCTATGAACCATCCTGAAACCACTGAAATGAACCCACTCAATATTGATCTGTGATATTTGCTCTACTGTTAAATGTTGTTTGCTGGATTTTGAATTTGTACTACTGATATCTTGGTTTCTATCATAAGCACCCATTTTACTTAATCCCTTGTGATGTGACTTGATAAAGAAAGGATACAAATTATAAAACCACAAAGGAGATATTTCTCTCTTGGAGTGGTTTAGGATAAGTTTGAAGATGGTATTTCCAGAACAGAGTAAAGAACCAGTCTGTGTGATAAGATGTATTTTGTCATCCATGCCCATCTGACCCCTCTGTGAGAGGAAGCTTGAGTGTGGCTACACGTTTCGTGATGGGCAGGTAAAGAGCTGTATTGTGCTTTACTGGTTTCTTTAAATTATTTGAACCCTGAAGCCTGACAGAAGAAACAGTGAAAGGTCGCCTCACCTGGTCTTCCCCTGGTTCAGTCTAGCAGGAGGGTCCATCCCATACATACAGCAGGGCTCATCTCAAAGATTCTTCAAACATAGTGCCAGAGTCTGCTGGTGGGTGCTGAGCGGTGGTGGGTGTGGGGCTCATGCTACCACAGGTGAGGCACATCAAGTCCCTTTCTTGCCCCTTCAGGTACTTCAGGCAGCAGAAGTAGCGCCATGTCATAACCCAGCCTGGGCAGATGCTGATGGTTTGCCTGTGGGGAATACAGTGTGGTTGGGCAGGAGACAGGCTGTTGGCTCATGTTCCTGTGGCTTCTGGCTACAGCCACATGTTCAGACACTACCCTCCTTGCTGCTAAGAGAATATCAACAGTGGTTCAACTGAGATATCTATTGCTCCTTCACATGCTCTGCCCTGGCAGGATCCATCTCCCCAAGGGAGAAGCATTGCCTTGAACAGACAGGACTGCTCCCACCCCAGGTTAGCAGAAAGGGCTTAATGTACTATGTCACCATGCTAATGTCCCATGCACTGTTTGTTCATCTGGAAGACTAGCTTGGTATAAAGTCTGGTTTCATGACACAGAACCCTTTCCTGTCTAATAAACAGCATGTAACCTGTCATTTGTCTTCAGCACAGAAGCTGAACATGCAGGTAACAAAGATGTCTGCTTACAGATCTGATTTTGCATGATACAGTATTTACTATGGTCTAATAGATATGACAGTTTCAGACATGTGATATGGCAGAAGCTGCCAAGCTAACCCATCACCGGACAAATGTACAGATATGTCAATAGGGACCAGAGAAAGGAGGGAAGTAGGGATGGGGAAAGAGACAGAGACAGATGGGGAGAGATATGTAGAGATGGGGGAGAAAGAGACAGAGAGTTGAGTGAGTGAGTGAGTGGGAGACAGAAAGAGAGAGAGAGAGAGATAACTTCTGCCCTGCAGTATCAGTCCCTGATATAGTATCAATTTCTCCACTTATTTCTCTTCTCTGGATACTCCATGTCACTGAAATATAATCTCTGTGGAGAGTCAGTCTCCTGTCTTGCTTCTTCCTACTCAGTGTTTGGCTGCTGCCCTCCCTTTTGGGTGACACAACACCCTATATAGCCCTGAATCTTTGTATTTGGAATTTCTCCCTCTCCCCCTATAAGCCGTTTACACATCTTTAGGCCAGAGCTTTATGCCAAAGAGATCTTCTTGTGGAAATATGATACAATTGGAGGAGCAGGCATCTGTTAGTTTGATTCTAATGACTTCTGTAATCTTGTCACATTTTTACTATATGTCCAGTTCTGTCTAAATTGGATATATTTCCTTTTACCCCATGGGTTCTCTGCGTGGGACTGGACAGTACCAGGAAGAGCCACCCTGGCTTCATATGGAATATCTTTAGGGAATTTTGCTCTATAAAAGATCAAAGGAAAAGTCACACTGGCTGGTTTCAACTAAAGTCAAACCAGTGAGGCTTCACAGTATTGAAAGCCTTCTGATAAGGAGCTGAGCATATAAGAAATTGCCCTGGAACAGATTAGACCAATCAAAGAACCTTGCAGGGATGGAGCTATCCATCTAGCATGAAGAATATAGTCTGAATTATATGACATGAACTCCCCCTATGAAAATACATCCTTAGCGATTTTATCTTGGGTGTAATTCTTTATACCAGCCCCCTCTCCATGGTGTTTACATAAGAAGTTGGCCTGGGAGGAAAGAACAAGGACTGAATTAGCATCCCTTAAGCTTAAGCGAGAGGTGTGACCCACCTGGAAATCACATCAAAAAATTGGTTTTGAACTTTAGTGATGTCTGCCCTGCCCAGGAGAAAAGTCTGCTTTGTGGGCTAGAGACAAAGAAGCTTGCTTAGACAAGAAACACACGCATGCATGTGGAATTTCTTCATCAGAGCACATGGTCATGGAATCTAATCAATGGCTCTAGATCTGAGGGAGTCGGTCGCCCAGGGTTGTGGTAGCAAAGTATGTTTACCTATTGGTGATAAGTAATAAACCTTTTGGAATTGTACTGAACTCATGGATTATGTTCATCGGTTGTTGGCCCCTGAGTGTGACCAGGGAATTCTAACTCTAATATTGTTGGGGATCCCACTTGACCCCAACACCCTTTCACTTGTATTTGAAATAATATCTCTGAGGGTAGAAGAAGGAATTAATGATTGGTGGTGGGAGTTTCGTGTAGACCCAGGAGAGTACTTTTAGGAAAGCGTACTTGCACATTGCTGGCCTCAGTTTAATCTCCAGCACCTCTAACAGTCCTGCCTCCATTCCAATAAGTGATCCTTGACCATAGAGCCAGAGAAATATGAAGCGAGGGGGTGAGGAATAGAGAGAAAAATAGAGAAAAATGAGGAAGAGATAGAGAGAGATGGGGAAGAAATAGATAGAAACGAGAGAGAGAGAAAGAGAGAGAGAGTTTCTGTCCTGCAAAAGTTGCCTTTAACACAGAGAACTGGCTCAGGGAATGTAGTATCAGTCTCCAATGTGGTATCAATTTCTCCACTTGTTTCTCTCCTCTGGACACTCCCTGTCATTGAATTATAATCTCTGTGGAGAGTCAATCTCCTGTCTAGCTTCTTCCTGCTCAGTCTGTGGCTGTTGACTCCTCCACGCGATTCCCAAGACTCTCACTCCTGCTCAGGGTTTGAAACCATCCCCAAATGCTTCCCTGAGGCTCTGACCAGCAGTCTGAGGGCTCTGTTAGGGACAGTGCTATAGGGAACAGCCAGTGGGAACTGCTGGGCTCCCCCCTAGAAAGTCACAAACCTGTGCCTAAAAATGAGGGACTTCTTGCTATGGGCACTAGGGTTCCTCACACCAATAGATGCACACTCTGAGTCTCTCACTGGCCAGACTCCCAGCTGGTAATGACAGACTCATCCTGGGTTGCCAGCATCCTCATTTCACAGGGGCTCAATTATTCACTCGGCTTCCTTCACCCCAGCACACGGGACCCAGCCAGGATGAGGATCCCAAGAACTGCTTCTAAGGGAGCAGAGGGAATCAGGACGCAGTATTGTCAGGGCACAGGGGCATCAGGGCACAGGGGCACTAGGGTAAAGGAGCATCAGGGTACAGGGCATCAGGGCTCAGGGCCTGTCTCTGAAGCTGCATTTGAACCAGCCCCTCATCCCCAGCTGCCTAGTGCTCTTCGCTCTCTGCTCTGCAGCTCCTCTGCAATGAGCTGGCAGCTAACCTGCTGGGAACACTGTGGGTTCAAACTGGTAGTCAGACTGAGGCTGCACCTGGTGTTCAATGGACAATAACACAATTCACTAAGAAACAGAAAACACCATGTCAGAGGGCCAAGATTTATCCAATTGCAACAATGTACATAAATACATAATGAATTGCATTCCAAGAAAATAAATGCAATCTCTGGTCATTAATTAAGAATCCATGTGTTTCAGAAACTCTTGGTAATTGCTTTGCTGACAAAACTGTTAGCATGCCCCGATCCCTAAGGCACTACTGAGCTGTCTCTGGAGGTAGGTCCATCTGCTTGGGGTTGACCCAGTGGTGCCTCCTGAGCTAACAGATTGATAAGAAGGAGGGGCAGAGGTGAAGGCACCAGCCTCAGCAAGTTCTTCATATACCAGACACAAAAAGGACTCAAATCAAAGACTAAAGCAAGTCAGCTGGGGCCCGGCACTCAGGGAGCCTGGGGAAGTCCCACTCTCTCTCCGAGAGTCTCCCCAACATTTAATAGCCCTGACATCTTGTCCTGGCCCAACTGGCACATCTGAGTCATGGGAGCTAATCCTGATACCCTCATGCACTCAGAACTCCCCACCTGACACAGTTTCTGCTCTTGCAGCCACTCCATTTCATGGCATAAGTTCCCAGTCGGGAACCAGCAAGCAGCTGGCTTCCGAAAAGGATTCAGCACAATAGACCATATCCACACAGTAACCAAGCTCCTTAAAGTTTGTAGGGAGTTCAGGATGCCACTCTGTCTCATGTTCATTGATTTAAAGAAAGCCTTTGATTCTGTGGAGACTGCAGCAGTCATTGAAGCCCTAGCCAAACAGGGCGTTCAAACCCAATACATCAAGATCTTTCGTGAGTTGTATTATGGATTCATCACCAGGACCTCACCATTATACAAAAAAGGTGATCATTGATGTCAAAAGAGGGGTTTGGCAGGGTGATACCATTTCACCGAACTCTTCAGCGCCACCCTTGAGAATATCATGCAACAATTAGAGTGGAAAGGAATAGGAGTGAAGATAGATGGTGGGCAACTACACCACCTCCGCTTCACTGATGACATAGTTCTAATAACACCAAACAAGCAGCACAAATGCTGGCTGACTTCAACCGAGAATGTGGAAAAATAGGTCTATAGCTGAATCTCAGCAAAACTATGTTCATGAAAATTGAACTAGTTCCAGAGGCCCCATTCACTCTCAATGGAACAGACATCTGTGAATGTAGTCATTATGTGTACCTAGGTCAAGAAGTCAACATGATGAACGAACTGAAACCTGAGCTGTGCAGGAGGAAGAGAGCGGTATGGAATGCCTTCAAAAGAATCGAAGAAATAGCTAAAAAGACAAAGAACCTCCAGCTCTGGGCACATCTTTTCAACTCCACCATTCTCCCTGCACTAACATACGCCTCAGAGACCTGGGCCCTACGAAAGCAGGATGAGAATGCTATTTGGGTCTCCCAAAGAGGAATCAAAAGAAGTATGCTTGGAATATCACGTCTCACTCAAGTGAAAGAAGGAATCCGGAGCTCCAACCTCCGTCGCTGTTCCAGAATCAGGGATGCAGTCTCGTTTGCCAAGGCATCGAAAATCAGATGGGCTGGACATGTAATGCGATTTGGAGATGACCGCTGGACTAGAGCCGTTACCGACTGGATCCTACGGGATGTCAAAAGATCACGTGGCCACCCACCGACAAGATGGTCAGACTTCTTCGTCAAACCCTGAACGAACGGTTTGAGGCTCTTTGTATGCCTGAAGCAACCAGATGCCATTGGGCTGCACTGGCAAGTGATAGGGTCAAATGGAAATGTTACTGGTGCCTGCTCGAGCAAATTGATGAATAATGGGATGTCAAGTGATCAAGTTCCCAGTCACGTTCTGTGCAAAGGTGGCAGCTGCAGTGACAGGAAGCTGCCCATCCTGGGACCTACCCAGAAAGGAGACTACTGATCCCGGGTCGGGCTCTGGAGGACACTTGTGTAACTGAGCGTTCCTCCAGGACAGGCCACGTGGTGAGTGAAGTTTCATATAATTACTGTGGGAACTGCGGGTCTCTGTTCACCAACATGTCTGCACTAGCCCTGCAGACACAGAGACTCTGCTGAGAGTCCCTGACGGTGACCCCACCCCTGTGTCCCCATACACAAGGGGTGCTCCATCTCCCTTAGGTCTCTGCTCCAGACTGTTTGAAATGAGCTCTTGACCCAGTAGGATGGAGATACTCCAAAAAGCAGGGAGGCCCCTATACATCCATGTGCACAGGCTCTAGGGAACAGGTTGAGGTGTGCCACTGAGGTGGAGGCTTCCCCCTCCTGCCACTTCCCTCACTCCTGCCTCCTCACAGGTGCCCCGCGGCCCTCAGCTCTCATGGACAACCTCACGGCCTTCACCAAGTTCATGCTAATGGACATCTCTGGCACCCGCCAGCTGCAGCTCCAACAGGGGGCACTGTTCCTGGGGGTCTACCTGGGGGCCCTGGCAGGGAACCTGCTGATCATCAGCAACATCGTCAGCGACCAGCTCCTGCACACCTCTATGTACTTCTTCATCACCAACCTGTTCTTCGTTGACCTCTGCTGCATCTCTCTCACTGTCCCCAAAAATGATCATCAACTCCCTGAAAGGCAGCTCAGTCATCTCCCTCGCTGAATGTGCTGCCCAGATCTTCCTACAGTTTTTGTTAGGTTTAGCAGATTTCCTGTTCCTGATGGTGATGTCCTA
Source organism: Cryptotis parvus (assembly GCA_021461705.1). NCBI lineage: Eukaryota > Metazoa > Chordata > Mammalia > Eulipotyphla > Soricidae > Cryptotis > Cryptotis parvus. The sequence goes on from JAJIBD010038436.1 coordinate 23,127, forward strand.
TGACCGCTTTGTGGCCATCTGTCACCCTCTGCGCTATGGGCTGATAGTCACCCCCCAGATGTGCATGCAGGCAACAGGGGTCCCTGGGCCACAGGGCTGGTCTATTCCAGCATCCACATGGGGAACATATTCCGGCTGCCCTTCATAAAGTCCAACATCATCCACCAATATTTCTGTGACATTCCTCAAGTCATGAGGATATCGTCTTCTGACGCTCAGTTCTGTGAGTTTGTCATAGTTGTGGTCAGCTCCAGCATTGTCATGGGCTGTTTCACATCCTTGGTCCTTTCCTACATGAACATATTTTTGCAGTACTTAAGATGCGGTCAGCAGAGACGCCGCAACAAGGCCCTGTCCACCTGCACCCCACAGCTGCTCATCCTTGTCCTGTTTTTACTTTCTGCACTCATGGCCGCCTTAGGTCCACTCGCATATAAACCTTCTCTTTCGAGTCTGCTGACAGCTGTCTTCTATATCATGGTGCCCCCTTTCCTGAACCCCATCATCTACAGCCTACGGAACCAGGACATTGGCTCTGCCCTGGCCAGATTGTTTAGCAAAAACTCAAAGATTCCCTGCCCAGGATTTCTTGATTAAGACCTGATCGAATCAGGCATGATAGTACAACAGGTAGGATGTGTGTTATCCCGCTAACCTGGGTGATCCCTGAACACAAACAGGAGTAAGCCTCAAAATTGCCAGCTGTGAACGCACAGCAAAAAGAATAAAATAAAATAAGATGAAATAAGATAAAATAAGATAAAATAAAATAAAATGAAAATAACTAAAAATACTAACAGGCTGCTTTTTTTTTTTTTTTATTTTTACAGTTACAAAGATATACAATTAAAAAGTTCATATTTGGGTTTTGGTCATACAGTGTTCCAGCACCCATCCCACCACCAGTGCCCATCTCCAACCACCAACGTCCCTGGTTCCCTCACCCCTCCCCAGCCCTCCTCCATGGCAGGTTCTTTATTTCTTTCCGTTTCTCTCTCTTTCTCTTTTCCTTCCCCTCCAGACTATGGATTACAGAACATACATTAAACTGTTGTCATGTGTATCCTTTTGTCTCTATTTAATGCTCAGTTCTAGGTTGGCATTAGTACCCTCGACAATTGTTAGCACACTGTTCCATTTTCTATCTTACCTAGCCGCTGACTCCCACACGTTTGCGACAACTTCCACCTTTGACAAGACCTCCTGATATATGTTTCACTTGACCTTGGATATTGGTATCATAATATGTACATATATATTTATGCCATGCAAATAAATGCAGTCATTCTGTATCTGTCTCTCTCCTTCTGGCTAATTTTATTCAACATAATCTTCTCCATGTCCATCCATTTATAGGCAAATTTTATAACTTCATTTTTCCTAACAGCTGCATAGTATTCCATTGTGTAGATGTACCAAAGCTTCTTTATCCAGTCGTCTATTTTCGGGCATTCTGGTTGCTTCCAGATTCTGGCTATTGTGAATAGTGCTGCTATGAACATAAAAGTAGGGATGGTGTTTCCGCTGCGTATTTTTGGTTTCCCAGAGTAGATTCCCAGGAGTGGTATGGCTGGGTCAAATGGGAGTTCAATTTCTAGTCTTTGGAGGAAAGTCCATATTGTTTTCCAGAAAGGCTGTACCAGCCGACATTCCCACCAACAATGGATGAGTGTCCCCTTTTCCCCACATCCACGCCAGCACTTGTTGTTCTTGCTCTTTTGAATATGTGCCAGTCTCTGTGGTGTAAAGTGGTATCTCATTGTTGTTTTGATTTGCATCTCTCTGATGATTAGTGATGATGAGCATTTTTCATGTTTCTTGGCCATTCGAATTTCTTCCTTGCTGAAGTTTCTGTTCATTTCTTCTCCCCCATTTTTGATGGGGTTGTTTGTTTTCTTCTTGTAAAGTTCTACCAGTCCCTGATAGATCCTGGATATTAACCCCTTATCAGATGGGTATTGGGTGAATATAATTTCCCATTCTGTGGGCTGCTTTTGTATCTTAATCCCTGTTTCTTTTGAGGTGCAGAAGCTTTTTAGTTTCATGTAGTCCCATGTTGCAGGACTCCTTTAAGGGCCGCTGCATTAGCACACTAAAGGGCCTAGGTGAGGTGCAGGGAGGGATTATCTAAGGACATTTAACACTCCCTGCTTTCCATAACAATGGAAGTTTTTCTTCTCCTTTCCCAAAGCCTTTACACGTGGTGGTCGCCATCTTGGCCTACACTTGGCTGGGGTTCTAGCCTGGAATCCTAAGCATTGGGTTTTTCCTTTTGTTGATTTGTATGCCTGAACCTGTGATAAGTAAAGCCTTTAAAAACTGCATCGGATTCCTGAGTGTTCATCCATTCCTCGCCGGCTTCGGAGGTAGAAGGGAACTCGCTTCCCAGCACTGTCGGGGACCCGGCGGAGCGCCCCGACATTTGGCATCCCCTGGTGTGGGCACCACGAACATCGCCTGGTCTAATTATCATCGGACAGAGATCATCTGCCTCCGAACCGTGAGTAAAATGATGGATATCTCATGGTATAGATACATTGTATCTTTTATTGGCTCAGAACCATACATAGCCCAGTCTATAAAGTTCCTTTCTGAGAACTACTCTATCTTAACACAAATCATCTGGGTCCTTGCGATTTTTTAAACTGTACCTTTGTGTAAGGACAATGTTTAATAGAGAGAGGGAAAAAAGTAATAAATTAAATGCAATCTTAAGGGACGAGGTTTACTCAGCAATTAAAGAAATAAGTGAGGATCATAAAACTACAGGTAGACTGGTCTTAAAGCTTGAGGACAGAATTATTAAACAGAGTTTAAAATTTGAAAAGAAATTAGAAGAACAGGAAAGTAAAATTATTAAACAGATTTTAAAATTTGAGGAAAAATTAGAAGAACAGGATTTAAAATTCAAAGAAAAATTAGAAGAACAGGATTTAAAATTCAAAGAAAAATTAGAAGAACAGGAAAGTAACATTATTAAACAGGATTTAAAATTTGGAGTAAAGTTTGAAGAGCAGAAGAAGGATATTGATAAAATCAGCATTATCTTAGAGGAAGAAATTGACAAACAGAGAGATAGAATAGATGGACAGAAAGAGGAGGTTTGGAAGTTACACATAAGATTGAAAGAACAAAAAGGAAGAAACATATAGGAAACTTAAAAACTTAAACCAAGAAATGGATGTGTTACGCAGGGAGATTTCTGATTTCATAACTTATCAATCAGGACCTAGCGCATACCCAATACTGAGGCGTGAACCAACTAAAAGCCGTTCACAAACACGCCCCAAAACTGTAGACTTGAAAAAGGTGTATACATTCCCAGCAAAAAAATCTAAAAAGAATTCTAATGTGGCTGATAACTTACAGGAGGAACAGGAAAACCCAGAGGAGGAAAATTCCCAAGCTGAAAATCTCCCCAGAGTTAATACCCTCAATGGGGTAGATGTTCCTCTGCCAGATACTACAAGCTCTGATGAGGAAGAACGGGAGGAACAGATTAGCTCGAGTCAAAGAGCAAAGCGCAGCAATCTTTCTCATGACCAATCTAAAGATAAAGTAAAACCGATTCATGAAGACTTAAAAATTGAGGCAATAACCCCGTTTAGGAAGGCTTGCGACAGGTTTGGAATATCAAGTCCTTATACTTTAAAATATTTAGCTGATTGGAGCGAAAATGATCAGTGGGTATTGGGAGACTTTGAAATGGTAGCCCATACTTGTCTAAACAAATCACAGTACATGCAATGGCATATGTGGTATGCAAATGGGGTTAACCGGAATATTGACACTTTAAGAGAAAAGGAATCAGGCCATACTATTACTTTTGCCATGCTAAAAGGTAAAGGTGAATGGAAAAAGAAAGCAAAACAAGCGACATTACCTGAACCTATTTTAAAATTTGTTCGGGAGACAGCATTAAAAGCCTGGGAAAGAGTAGGTTCCGACCCAGAATTTCTAGGTAGCTATACGAAAATTTACCAGGGTCGTGATGAACCATACTTTGATTTTGTTGGGAGATTATGTGAAACAATCCAAAGACAGGTTCAAGACCCAACCACTCAAGAAATCCTAAAACGAAACTTAGCATATGAGAATGCTAATCAAAAAATGTCGAGCATTACTATATAGTATTAAGGAAAAGGATGACCTCATGGGGTATCTAAAGGCCTGTAGAAATGTCGGTTTAACCTCCCATAGAACACAGAATGATATAGAGGCTTATCCCATACAGCAGGAGGATCAGGAGAGGGATGAAATGTCAAACAGCTTTAGGGGGAGAGACAATAAACCTCAAAGGATAAACAATAATCGGAGAAACTATTCTAATAATCGCAGCTGCACCCCTCGGGAGGGCCCCACCTGGACCATGCCCAAGGTGCAGAAAAGGAAAACATTGGGCCAGAGACTGTCGGTCTTGGAGGCGAAGTCAGCCTCAGGCTTCATCTGGACATATAACCTGCTTTAGCTGCGGAAAGAAGGGACACACCCATAGAGATTGCCCATCTTCTAAAACTATCAATACAGGGCAACATTCTAATAATCCCTTTATAGGAAATGTTACATGGACCCCCTCCCAGGTTCCACAAGCTCCTCAGGCTCAAATAACATCTATGCCTCCCCCTAATGTGGGAAACTGGGTGGGGGCCAGCCCCAGGCCCAGCTGAATCCAGGGGCACTCTCCTTCATTCCACCTGCCCAGTATCCTCCGAATCAGAATCCACAGAATTACAGTCAATAAATGCTCTCTGGCCTACCCCCATCAGGCAGTGGCAGTCTCAACATTCTCTGCCCTAAGACTGTCACAATATACCCAAGTCAAGACCCCTACATGCTAAAAACAGGGATAAAAGGACCTGCTCCCCAGGTAGTATGGGTTTAATTCAGGGGAGCGATTGGCTGAAATTTAAGGGAATTATGGTGCATTTCGGACTTCTGGATCCTGAATCTCATGGAGAGATAATACTCTCAATATCTGTGCCAACTAAATGGACTTTTAAAAAAGGGGAACCACTTGCTAAACTATTATTATTTTTTGAGGATCCGTGTAGTCAGTCCGAACACCCTACAGCTGGTGGCTTAAACAGTACCAACCATTCTGCCAACTTCATTGTTGGTTATGCAGCCACACAGAACCAAGCCCACCAGCCACCTGCTAACTATCTAGTTGGGTACACTGCCAGAATTTCTCAGGCCAAGCGGCCGGTTATACCCATCGAAATTTATAAAAGGAAATTCAAAGGCATGTTGGATACAGGGGCAGACATATCCATAATCTCCACCAAATATTGGCCCTCTAACTGGGCCCTAAAGAAAGTGTCCCATAGCCTGAGCGGGGTAGGCAATATCTCCTCCTCTCTTCTCCGACAGAGTGCGAGGTGGCTGCCGTGTATTGGTCCTGAAGGGAATGTAGCCGTGGTCCAGCCTTATATAGCCCCTATGCCTTTAACTTTATGGGGTCGAGACATGCTGGAGCAGTGGGGGCAGTAATCCACATACCTTGTCCAATTCCCGTCGAGCACCAATTCCAGCTCTCCATAATAAGCCTAACACCGGGAGTAACCCTTTTTAATTGGGGCCGCTGTGGTTAAGCACCCACCACCTATCCGTATTCAGTGGAAGTCTAACAAACCTATATGGACACCACAGTGGCCCCTCAATACCAAAAAATTAGAGGCGCTAACAAATCTAGTGGAAAAACAGTTGAAATTAGGACATATTGAGGAAACGTTTTCAGAATGGAATTCTCCTGTTTTTGTAATACAGAAAAAATCAGGCAAATGGCGTTTGCTGATTGACCTAAGGAATGTAAATTCTACTATGGTCCCCATGGGAGCCCTACAACCTGGGCTCCCTCTCCAGCAGCTATTCCTAAGGATTGGCCGCTAATTATCATAGATTTAAAAAGACTGCTTTTACAGCATACCTATCCACCCAGATGATCGGAAAAGGTTTGCATTTTCAGTCCCTTCCATTAATCATAAAGGTCCTTTACGTAGGTTTCAGTGGACAGTATTGCCCCAAGGAATGACTAATTCACCTACGATGTGTCAACACTTTGTTGATGAGGTTTTGCGACCCATTCGTGCTAAATTTCCTGGTGCATACATCATCCACTACATGGATGATATCCTGCTAGCTTGTGATAATTCCAGAGATCTCCAGAATTTATATAATGATGTAATGACAGTTTTACCAGAGGCTGGCTTACAAGTAGCTCCGGAAAAAATTCAGATGCAGCCTCCATATGAATATTTGGGCTATGCTCTTGACCGCACTACAGTGGGTCCTCAAAAAATTTCCATTAGTCAGAAAGGGCTCAAAACCTTAAATGATTTTCAAAACTGCTAGGGGATATCAACTGGGTGCGCCCTCCCTTGGTATTCCTAACTGTGAGCTCAGTAACCTGTTCCACACCCTTGAAGGTGATCCTGCTTTAAATAGCCCAAGGCAGCTAACTCCTAAAGCTCAGAAGGAATTAGATTTTTTCATGGATCTGCTTCAAAAATCTTACCTCTCCAGATTTAATCCCGGAGAAAAGGTATGGTTCTTGGTCTTCAACACTCCCGAGTCTCCAACTGCTGCTATAACCCAATTATCTGGACCGTTAGAATGGGTTTTACTTACATAACAAGCAAAATCGTACTGCTACACCTTTACCTTAAGATGATAGCTAACCTCATAATTAAGGGAAGATCAAGAACCCAAGTATTACTTAGACATGATCCCCATGTAATTGTACTACCTGACCCTAAAAAAGAAATTGAAGCTGTTTTTACCACTCAGTGAAATCCTTCAGAGAGCTTTAGCAGATTTTTCAGGAGAAATATCTTATCATTACCCAGCTGGAAAAACCTGGGAATTTCTGAAAAGGACACCTTTTGTAATTTCCACCATTGTCTGCTCCTCTCCCATTCCTGATGCTCCAGTGTATTATATTGATGGCTCCTCATCAGGAAGGGGTGGAATTACAGGTCCTTCGTTGACCACTACTGTACATACAAATTATAAATCTGCCCAACAAGTGGAACTCGCCACCCTGATACATTTACTATCCCATGTATCTGGCCCATGTAATGTGGTGAGTGATTCTGCATATGTAGTTGGTTTATTTCCTGGAATTGTCACTGCTTCTTTAAATGCCCATAATCCTATAATTCAGGAGCTACTCCATAAACTACAAGATCTCCTCCAAAAATAGAACATTCCCCTATATACATCTCCCACATCCGTTCTCACAGCCGACTCCCGGGCCAATGGTTCGAGGAAACGAAGCAGCAGATCTCTTGGCAGCACCAGTATTTAAATCAGCTGAGGAAGAGCACCAGACTCTACATACAAATGCCCGCCGCCTTCATGTACACCATGGCATCCCATGGAGACAAGCTAAACAAATTGTCTGCAACTGTCCTGTCTGTGCTCCTTTACATTGTACATCTCATGTAGCAGGAGCAAATCCTCGAGGTTTACAGACAAACCAATTGTGGCAGATGGATATAACTCATACTAACTTATTTCCCAACAAACCAAACAAAATTGGTGTACATGAAGGCGGGCGGGATTTGTATGTAGAGTCTGGTGCTCTTCCTCAGCTGATTTAAATACTGGTGCTGCCAAGAGATCTGCTGCTTCATGTGGTCATCGATACATATTCCCGGTTCATATGGGCTGTTCCTATGACGCCTGAAAGAGCTAAATCTGTTTGTTCATTTTTACTCCAGTGCTTCTCCGTCATGGGTATTCCCCATACCATAAAAACAGATAATGGTCCTGCTTACACCAGCAAAACCTTCAAATCCTTTTTGCGAGGAATGGCAGATCAAACATATTACAGGAATTCCATATAATCCACAAGGACAAGGAATAGTTGAATGTGCCCACAGAACGCTTAAAACTCAGCTATTAAAGCAACGAAAAAACAAGCATGCCTCCAATGGATTATTTATCTTTAACATTATTCACCTTAAACTTCTTAAATATACCTCAAGGAGATCCCTATACCGCGGCTGAACGTCACTTTCAAGAAGATATGCAAACTCAAAAAACAGTCAATTCACCTATCTGGGTGAAAATTGATGATAAATGGATTGCAGGTCACCTCCTCATTCGGGGAAGAGGCTATGCTTTCATTTCTACAGACAATAACCCTGCCAAAAAACTCTGGGTTCCTCTGCAACTTGTTAAGACTAGAATTCTCCAAGAATCAGAAAACAACTAATTCTTTCAATATAAAGTCTTAAATTTTAAATTGCAAGTTGCTGTTTAAACTTCCTGGATTGGTTCATTTTAATAATGATCTTGTTTTGCAGTCTGTGATCATGGTTCATGTCTAATATCTTGCCTTACAGCCTAAATATTTTCTTTCTTACAAAAAAAAGAAAAAGGGTGGAAAAATGGGTGGACTCTGAATATAGTGCTCATTACAAAAATGTTTGCTAAATCAATGAAAAAAATTTTTTCTAATGATTCTGTTCACAGGATGAGATGTTGGAATCCAAAAAACTTGCGTTACAGTGCTCAATACTCCGATACTCCTTAAACAGTGCTCGCTAAAAAATTTAATAATTTGCAAAACTAATTTTTCCCAATGCCTCTATTCACAGGAAAAGACACTTTCTCACCATCATTTGCCGGCTTTATATTCATGAAGCGCTTGACTCGTTACCATTTATCACCCTAAATGGGTCACATATACAGCTGTAAGATATTGATCGATCAAATGTATGTGTGCGTGTGTGTGCATGTGGTGGCCACCGTTATGTTTGTGATTAATGTTGTGTCTATGTTATGTCTCAACTACTACCTTCTCAATTTCTGACCGCTACAAACCTCTATTACATTCATCAGCTCCACTGCTGATCCACTAAGTTTATCAATTTTATTTTATTTTTTTTTTAAATTTTTTTTATTATACCACCGTGAAACACACAATTACAAAGGTGTTCATAATTGGTTCTTGGTAATACAGTATTCCAGCACCCATCCCTCCACCAGTGCCCCATTTCCACCACCAATGTACCCCTCCCCTCCCCTCCCCCACCCGCCTTAATAGCAGGTACCCCAGTTTCCTCTCTTTCTCTCTCTATCTCTCTCACTGTCTCTGCATCTCTCTCCCTCTTATTTTACACATTATGGCTAGCCCTGCAGATATTTAGAGTTTATCACTTAAGTCTCTTTGTGTATATTCAGTGGTGAGTTTTAATCTGCCATTACCATTTCCCATATTTATTAAAACACTGGTATCTATATCCGATTAATGAATGCAGTCATTCTATATCTGTCCTTTTCCTTCTGACTAATTTCACTCAGCATGATAGACTCCATGTCCATCCATTTGCAGGTAAATTTCATAATTTCATCCTTTCTGACAGCCGCATAGTATTCCATAGTGTAGATGAACCACAGTTTCTTTAGCCAGTCCTCTGTTCTAGGGCATTTAGGTTGTTTCCAGATTCTAGCTATAGTGAATAGCAGAGATGAATAAAGAAGTACAGATAGTGTTTCTGCTATGTGTTTTTCAGTCTCTAGGGTATATTCCCAGGAGTGCTATTGCTGGATCAAATGGGAGCTCAATATCTAGCTTTCGGAAGAATGCCCATATTGTTTTCCCAAAAAGGGCTGGACCAGTCGGCACTCCCACCAGCAGTGGATGAGAGTCCTTTTTTTTCCCACATCCACGCCAGCACCGATTGTTCTTGCTGTTTTGGATGTGTGCCAGTCTCTGTGGGGTGAGATGGTACCTCATTGTTGTTTTGATTTGCATCTCCCTGATGATTAAAGATGAAGAGCACTTTTTCATATGCCTTTTGGCCATTCGAATTTCTTCTTTTGGAAGCTTCTGTTCATTTCTTCTCCCCATTTTTTGATGGGGTTGGCTGTTTTCTTCTTGTGGAGTGCCACCAGTGCCTGATATATTCCTGGATATTAACCCCTTGTCAGATGGGTATTGGGTGAATATCCTTTCCCACTCTGTGGATTGTCTTTGTATCTTGGTCACCGTTTCTTTTGAGGTGCAGAAGCTTTTCAATTTTATATAATCCCATTTGTTTATCTTTGCTTCCATTTGCTTGGTCAGTGGTGTGTCGCCTTTAAAGATACTTTTCGCTTCGATGTCATAGAGCGCTTCTCCTATGTTTTCTTCGATGTACCTTATAGATTCATGTCTGATATCGAGATCTAGAATCCATTTTGATCTGACTTTTGTGCATGGCGTTAGAAGGAGGTCTAAGTTCATTTTTTTACATGTAGCTGCCCAGTTTTCCCAGCACCACTTGTTGAAGAGGTTTATCAATTTTAAAAATCATCAATTCTCATACTTATTTCCCTGCTCCACCCATGTTGGAGCTTCTTTGTTCTTCTTCTCTCCATCCCAGACTTGGATCCCTACAAAGCCTTAAAATCTCTACTTGTGATTAACCTCGAAAAGTGTTTTTGTCTCGCCTAAGCTACAGGTACAGTTACCGGTGCCAATGTTCCCTTGCTGAAGAAGCCCTGCAAGACGCCCACACCGATGTTCCAGACACCTGCTCCAGCGCTCAAGACTCCTGTTCCAGAGTTCAAGATATCACACCGATGTTCGGACACCTGTTCCAGCACTCAAGACTCCTGTTCCAGAATTCGAGATACTTGTTCCAGTGTTCCTGAGACCCGATCCAGTGTTCCTGACAATTCCAACGAGTTCCTGATCGCTGCTCTCCAGAGACTCATACTCATATGATCACCGCTATTGCTGTTCCAGAAGTAGCCCCACAGAGTTTGATCCAGACACCCGACTTTACATAAAAATATAGCAAATTGACTCTCACAAATTATGGACAGTGCGAACTATAGTCCGTTATAATCAGACAGCTAGAAACACTTTGTCTTGAACTTTGCTTTGGGTCCAAAAACAAGTTAGGATCCTAAAGTAACATGTATTATCATTTTGTAATTCGAATTGTTTTTTCTTATCTTAATTTTCTGTAGATTACTAAATATTTCTTACCTTTTCAATTTTTATTAGTAAACTAATCAGGGGAGTTGTTGCAGGACTCCTTTAAGGGGCCGCTGCATTAGCACACTAAAGGGCCTAGGTGAGGTGCAGGGAGGGATTATCTAAGGACATTTAACACTCCCTGCTTTCCATAACAATGGGAGAAAGGTCTGAGTTGCAGGAGTATAAACCAGCCGGTTTTCACTCTCCCGCTTCTTTGGGGGGTTTTGCTCGCTGTGAGCGGCTCCGCGCCCTGCTTGGAAGTTTTTTTTCTCCTTTCCAAAAGTCTTTACACGTGGTGGTCGCCATCTTGGCCTACACATGGCTGGGGTTCTAGCCTGGAATCCTAAGCATCGGGTTTTTCCTTTTGCTGGTTTGTATGCCTGAACCTGTGATAAGTAAAGCCTTTAAAAACTGCATCGGATTCCTAAGTGTTCATCCATTCCTCGCCGGCTTCAGAGGTAGAAGGGAACTCGCTTCCCGGCACTGTCGGGGACCCGCGGAGCGCCCGACAGTCCCATATGTTTATCTTTTCTTCTAGTTGCTTTATTAGTGATGTTTCACCTTTGAAGATGCCTTAGCTTCAATGTCGTGGGAGGGTTTTTCCTATATATTCTTCAATGTACTTTATGGATTCAAGTCTGATATTGAGATCTTTAATCCATTTTGATCTGATTTTTGTGCATGGTGTTAGACACAGGTCCAAATTCATTTTTTACATGTCGCTGCCCAGTTTTCCCAACACCACTTGTTGAAGAGGCTTTCCTTACTCCATTTTAGACTCATTGTACCTTTATCAAAGATTAAATGATCATGTGTTTGAGGTTGGGTGTCAGGATACTCAATTCTATTCCATAGGTCCATAGGTCTGTTTTTATTCCAATGCCATGCTGTTTTAATTACTACTGCCTTGTAGTACAGTTTGAAGTTGGGAAAGGTGATGCCTCCCATCTTCTTTTTCCGAGGATTGCTTTGAACAACAAATGGGTCATAGAAGAAATCAAACAGGAAATCCAAAGATTTCTGGAAACAAATGAAAATGAAGACACCATTATAATAACTTCTGGGACATGGCAAAAGCTGTGTTAAGAGGGAAGTTTATAGCTCTGCAAGCATTCATCAGGAAACAAGAAAGGACCCACATAAATAACCTGACTACACAGCTGAAGACATTAGAAAAAGACCAACAAAAAGGAACCCAACCCAGGCAGAAAAAAGGAAATAATAAAACTTAGAGAGGAAATCAATGAGTTGGAAACCAAAAAAAAAAAAAAAAAATCCAAAAGATTAATGAAACCAAGAGCTGGTTTTTTGAAAAAATAAACAAGATTGACAAACCATTGGCAAGACTTGTAAGGACAGGGAAAGAGAGAACCCAAATAAACAGAATCAGAAATAAAAAGGGTGACATCACAACAGAAAACACAGAAATCCAAAAGATCATCAGAGATTACTTTGAGAGCCTGAATGCCATTAAACATGAGAATCTAGAAGAAATGGATCAATTCCTGCTTTTGGTTTTTGACTGCTCCTGACCTGAGGCAATTGTGTGCCTCAGTTTGTTCCTGAGTCTATGTTGCAACTCTGCTCTTTGTGCTTGCCCCACCTCTGTCTGAATTTCTAAGCACACAGTGATTTCTGGATACCTTTCAGTCTCGAAGGGACAACTCACAGGCCCAATATGAAAATAGCACAGTAGTTAGTTTGTGAGCACCACAAACTAAAGGGAGAAACTTCACACCAAGCCCCGAGTGACCTGGTCACTCAGCAATAGCATTGCCAACACATAAGAGGAGGGAAATGTTTCTAACAAGGGCCTGAGTGATGTACTTTCATTTTAGTGCAGGCTTATGTGCCACTGACCCTCCTTCAGTTTCCTGAGTTGCCCTAGCCTTGAACCCTGGGCACCGCCCTTCAGAGTCCAGGACCTTCCAGGCTGAAGTTCGAGTAACACCATGTCCTTAAATCCCTCACTTTGAATCACAGGACAAGAAGTATACAAGTGACAGTTTGATTTCAATAAAATATACATATATCAGTCACTAGTTATAGCTGTTTGAAATCTTAGTGGGTCCAGTGAATTAAGCAGTTGTTGGGCCATTTGTTTTGCACACTGCTGACAGGGGTCCATCCTCGGCATCCCATATGGTTCCCAGAGCACTGCCAGGAGTAAAATTCCTTAGTACAGAGCCAGGAGTAACCCCTGAGTATTGCAGGGTGTGACCCAAAAAGCAAAATAAAGTACAATAAATAAAATAAAATTAAGAAGCATACTAGAAGGATTTCATAAAACCACACCCATAAAATTCTTCGGCACTTCAGTGGCATCAGGCTTTATTCTGTTCTGCTGCTTCTTCTGTTGTTCTGTGACGGGTCAGTGTTACAGGGAAGGAACAGCGGGCACTACTCGAGCCCATGGAAAGGTGCAGTTCTGTGCCCATGAGTGAGCAGCTTCCTGCTATGGGCACTAGAGCTCCCCCCCCAATAGCTTGACACTCTGAGACCTCACAGATTGAATACCCAGTTGGTGATCACAGATTCATCCTGGCTTTCAGCACCCACAATTCATAGGGCTCAGTTATTCACTCAGCTTCCTTCACCCCTCAGACAGGACCCCAGCCAGGACCAGGCTCTGAGAACAGCCTCTGAGGGCACAGGAGTGTCGTGACCCAGGGGGCATCATGGTATGGGGCATGAGGGCGCACGGCATGAGGGCACAGGGGCATCAGGGTACAGGGGCATCAAGGCACAGGGTCATAAGGGCAGGAGGCATCAGGTCACAGGGGCATCAGGGCACCTTGGTATCAGGAAACAGGTGTGTCCGGGCACAGGGACATCAGAGCACAGGGATATCAGGACATAGGGGCGCTGGGTATAGGGCATCAGGGCACAGGGGCAGTCTCTGAAGCTGCCCTTTGAACCAGCCCCTCAGCCCCATCTGCCTGGTCCTCTTCACTCTCTGCTCTGCAGCTCCTCTGCAATGGCTGGAAGCTAACCTGCTAGGGGACACTGTGAGTTCACATTGGGAGTCAGACTGTGGCTGCACCTGGTATTCAATGGACAATAACACAATTCACTAAGAAACAGAAAACATCATGTCAGAGGGCCAAGATTTATCCAATTGCAATAATGTACATAAATACATAATGAATTGCATTCCAAAAAAATAAATACCATCTCTGGTCAACTAATTAAGAGTCCAGGTGTTTCAGAAACTCTTTGTAATTGCTTTGCTGAGAAAACGATTCTGCAATGCCAAATTCCCTAAGGCACAATTGAGTTGTCTCTGGAAGTGGGTCCTCTGCCCCAAGACTGACCCAGTGGTGCCTCCTGAGCTGCCATACTGATAAGAAGGAGGGGGCACAGATGCAGGCACCAGCCTCAGCAAGTTCCTCACATGCCAGACGCAAAAAGGACCTCAAATCAGAGGCTGCAGCACAGTCAGCTGGGGCTCGGCACTCGGGAGCCTGGGAGCCTCACTCTTTCTCCGAGAGTCTCCGCAATACCTAACAGCCCTGACACTGTGTCCTGGCCCAACTGTGGCACATCTGAGTCATGGAAGCTGATCCTGATACCCACATGCACTCAGAACCCCCCGCCTGACGCTGCTTCTGCTCTTGCTTGCAGCCACTCCATTTCCGTGGCATCAGTGCCCAATCACTGTCTGGGCAGAGGTGACAGCTGCAGTGACAGGAAGCTGCCCATCCTGGGACCTACCCAGAAAGGAGACTACTGATCCCCGGGTCGGGCTCTGGAGGACACTTGTGTAACTGAGCGTTTCTCCAGGACAGGCCACGTGGTGAGTGAAGTTTCATATCATTACTGTAGGAACTGAGGGTCTCTGTTTACCAACATGCCTGCACCAGCCCTGCAGACACAGAGACTCTGCTGAATGTCCCTGATGGTGACCCCCCCCCCTGTGTCCCCATACACAAGGTGCTCCAATCTCCCTTAGGTCTCTGCTCCAGACTGTTTGAAATGAGCTGCTGACCCAGCGGGTGGAGACACCCCCAAAAGCAGGGAGGCCCCTGTGCATCTGTGTGCACAGGCTCTGGGGAACAGGTTGAGGTGTGCCCCCAGGTGGAGGCTGCCCCCTCATGCCACTGCCCTCACTCCTGCCTCCTCACAGGTGCTCTGCGGCCCTCAGCTCACATGGAAAACCTCACAGCCTTCACCGAGTTCCTGCTCATGGACATCTCCGCTCCCGCCAGCTGCAGCTCCTACAGGGGGCGCTGTTCCTGGGAGTCTACCTCGGGCGCTGGCCGGGAACCTGCTGACCATCAGTGCCATCGTCAGCACCCCGCCTGCACGCCCCCATGTACTTCTTCATCACCAACCTGTCCTTCATTGACCTCTGCTGCATCTCTGTCACTGTCCCCAAAATGGTTCATCAACTCCCTGACAGGCAGCTCAGCCATCTCCCTCACTGAATGTGCTGCCCAGATCTTCCTATATCTCTTTTTTGCATCTATTGAGCTGGCATTCCTGGTGGTGATGTCCTATGACCGCTATGTCGCCATCTGTCACCCACTGCACTATGGACTGATAGTAACCCCCAGATGTGCACGCAGGCAGCAGGGGGTTCCTGGGCCACAGGGCTAGTCTATTCCAGCATCCACACGGGGAATATGTTCCGCTGCCCTTCACAAAGTCCAACATCATCCACCAATATTTCTGTGACATTCCTCAAGTCATCAGGATATCATCACCAGACATTCAATTCTGTGAGTTTGTCATAGTTGTGGTCAGTTCTGGCATTGTCAATGGGCTGTTTCACATCCCTGGTCCTTTCCTACATGAATATATTCTCTGCGGTACTTAAGATGCGGTCAGCGGAGGCCCGCAACAAGGCCCTGTCCACCTGCACCCCACAGCTGCTCATCCTCGTCCTATTTTTACTTTCTGCACTCATGGCCGCCTTAGGTCCAATTGCATATAAACCTTCTCTTTCGAGTCTGTTGACAGCTGTCTTCTACATCATGGTGCCCCTTTCCTGAACCCCATCATCTACAGCCTACGGAACCGGACATTGGTTCTGCCCTGGCCAGATTGTTCAGCAAAAACTCGAAGATCCCATGCCCAGGATTCCTTGATTAATTTTCTTGATTAAGACCTGATCGAATCAGGTATGGTAGTACAGCAGGTAGTATGTGCATTATCCCGCTAACCTGGGTTTGATCCCTGGTCTAGATACTGTTCCCAGACCACTGCCAGGAGTGCTCCCTGAACACAGCCTCAAAATTGCCAGCTGTGAACGCACAACAAAAAGAATAAAAATAAAATATGATAAAATAAAATAAAATGAAAAATAACTAAAAATGCTAACAGGCTGCTTTTCGGTATTTAGCTGCTGCTGAGCTGGCAGGCAAATGTGAGCCTCAGTTTGATCCTGCGTCTATGTTGCAGCTCTGCTCTTTGTGCTTGCCGGCACCTCTGTCTGCATTTCCAGTGCATTCAGTGATTTCTGGATACCTTGCAGTCTCAAAGAGCATTGACCAGATCAACTCACAGGCACAATATCAGAATAGCACAGTGGTTAGTTTGTTAGTACCACAAACTAAAGGGAGAAACTTCACACCGAGCCCCGAGTGACCTGGTCACTCTCGGCAATAGCATCGCAAACACATAAGAGGAGGGAAATGTTTTTAACAGGGGCCCGAGTGATCTACTTGCGCTTTAGTGCAGGCTTACATGCCGCTGACTCTCCTTCAGTTCCCTGAGCTGCCCCAGCCTTGGACCCTGAGTTTTCAGAGCCCAGGACCCTCCCAGGCTGAAGTTCAAGTAACATCATGTCCTCAAATCCTCACTTTGATCACAGGACAAGAAGTATACAAGTGACAGTTTGATTTCAATAAAATATACATATATCAGCCACATAGTTATAGCTGTTTCAAATCTTTGTTTAAGAAGTGGGTCCAGTGAAATAAACAGTGGTTGGACCATTGCTTTGTGTCAGCACACAGCTGACAGGGTTCCATCCTCGGCATCCCATATGGTTCCCAGAGCACTGCCAGGAGTAATTCCTTATTACAGAGCCAGAGAGTAACCCCTGAGTATTGCAGGGTGTGACCCAAAAAAGCAAAATAAAGTACAATAAATAAAATTTTAAAAAAGCATACTAGAAGGATTTCATAAAACCACACCCATAAAATTCTTCGGCCCTTCAGTGGCATCAGGCTTTTATTCTGTTCTGCTGCTCCTCCTGGTGTTCTCTGATGGGCCAGTGTTACAAGGCAGGAGCAGCAGGCACTGCTTGGGCCCCCTGAAAGGTGCAGTTCTGTGCCCATGAGTGAGCAGCTTCTTGCTATGGACACTAGGGCTCCCCACCCCAATAGCTTGACACTCTGAGTCTCTCACAGGCTGGACACCTAGTTGGTGATCACAGACTCATCTTGGAGCCTTCAGCACCCAGCAATTCACAGGGCTCGAATTATTCACTCAGCTTCCTTCACCCCTAAGACAGGACCCCAGCCAGAACCAGGCTCTGAGAACAGCCTCTGAGGGAACAGGGGCCGTCAGGAAACAGGGGGCATCATGGCACGGGGCATGAGAGCACAGCACATGAGGGCACGGGGCATCAGGGTACAGGGCCATAAGGACAGGGGTGTCAGGGCACAGTGTTTTGGGAACAGGATCATCAGTGCACAGGGGAACAGGGTGTCAGGGCACAGGACGTCAGGCCACAGGGGCTGTCTCTGAAGCTGCATTTGAACAAGCCCCTTGGCCACATCTGATTGCTCCTCTCCACTCTCGTTCCGCAGTTCCTGCAATAGTCTAGCAGTTAACCTGCAGTTAACAGGACACTGTGGGTTCCCACTGGGATTCAGACTGAGTTTGCATCTGGTGTTCAATGAACCATAACAGAGTTTGAGAAGCAACAGGAAATACCGTGTCAGAGAGCCAAGATTTATCCAATTACTATAACATACATATGTACATAATGAATTGTTTCTCTAAAATTGATTCAATCTCTGGTCACCTGATTAAGGTTAAAGGTATTTCAGAAACTCTTGGTAATTGCTTTCTTTGTTGAGGAAATGATTCTGCCATGCCCAATTCCCAAGGCACACTGGGAGCATCTCTGGAGACAGGTCCCTCTGCGCTAAGGCTGACCAGCGGTGCCTCCCCAGAAACCAGATTGATAAGGACATGCAGAGGTTCCATCACCAGCCTCAGTGAGTCCCTCACATACCAGCAGCGACAAGTCTGAGGGCAAACACAGCAGCAAAGTCAGCCTGGGTCCTGCACTCAGAGAGCCTGGGGAAGCCCCTCACTCTCTGAGTATCTCCCTCATGCCCAAAAGCCCTCCCACAGCACCCTGGCCCCACTATGGCATATCAGATCACAGAATCTGGTCCTGGTGCCAACGTGTGCTCATAAGCCCATGCCAAACACTGCTTCTGCTCTTGCTTTCAGCTGCTCCACTCCCATGGCGTCAGTGCCCATCGCACTATGGGCAAAAGGTGGCCGCTACAGTGAGAGGAAACTGCCCACTATGAAGCAATGCCCAGGCATGGAGAAGACCAATCTCTGACCCAGACCCTGGAGGACACATGGTGTCTGAGCTTGTCTCTGGACATGCCACATGGTGAGTAAAGCCTCTCCTCCAGCACTGTGGGAGCGGGAGCTGCGGGTCTGTCTATGGTAACTTTTCACCAGCACCTGCAGCAGCCCCCAGATGTGGAGTCACTCTGCTGAGAGTCCCTGCCCGTGACCCCCTGCCCAGTGTCCCCCAGTTCCTTGGGTGCTTCTTCTCCCTTGAGTCTCTGCTCCCAAGTGTCTGAAATGTGCTGTCCTGACAATGCTTGAGGGTCCCCAAGGTGAGTGCAACAGGAGGCCTACCTGTAACCATACCCTGTGTCCTCAGGCATGATATTCACTTGCTGACCATATGAATATTGTGGACATGCACAAGTATTTCACAAAGACTTCAGCCGGAACGATCAGGGCATAATGTAAACTATGCTAATATACATGATTGTTGAGTAATACAATGAACTAAAGGTCCGGCACTACCCGTATTCATCGAGGGCGGCGGCGCCAGAACCCATTGGACCCTCACCCACAGCCCAAGCCTCTCTTCAGGCACCGCGTGCCCTTTCTAACGCTGCCTTAGCCCGGCAAAAACTTCGTTACGTTTCGACACGCACGACGCTCCAGCGCCGGGCAACTAAAAGGTATTCTTAGAAAATGTATATATAGCCTAGAAATCATGCTTACCAATGATATACATATATTGTGTATATACCAATGGTAGCAAATCATTGTTTCCTCAGTATTTCGGAAATAATAATACAATATAATGCACTCCTATTATTAAATGAAATAAACTAAAGTTAGACACAGAGAATTCTAGTTCCCTAAGAATTTATTTACTTAGCTGAGCGATACCAGTGGAGGGCATTTCACGCTGGCTCCATGCCGCCGGTTCGATCCCCCCCATCCCATATGGTCCCCCCGAGCACCAGCCAGAAATCCTGAGTGCAGAGCCAGAGAAACCCCTGAGCATTGCCGGGTGACCCAAAAAGCAAAAAAAAAAAAGAATATTATTTACTTCTTTAATAAAAAAAATTAACTTGCAAAGAAATGTTTAGATGCATAACAGTTTCTTATTATTTGGAGACTGCAACATACCATAACAAATATATAGGACTTAGGCTCATTGGAATAGATTAAGACAATATAGAAATATCTGAATTTGGAGGTGTAGGGAAGTAGGAATCTCACCCTTAGGGCCTGGATGTTGGTAGGTGGCACTGAGGCAGGGGTGCTGTCTGAGTGGAAAGAGGAGGACAGGAAAGGCCGACCTCACACGGACTCTTGAGGTTTTCTCTCCCCCTTAAGTCTCTACTCCCAATATCTGAAGTGACCTGCTGACCCAGCAGCATGGAGACACCCCAAAAACATGGAAGCCCCCCTAGCATCAATGAGTGCAGGCTCTGGGGTGCAGCATCCTCCTGAGGTGGAAACTGATCCTCCTGCCCCTGCCCTCACTCCCGCCTCCTCCCAGGTACCGCGGCCCCCAGCTCTCATGGACAACCTCACAGCCTTCACTGAGTTCCTGCTCATGGACATCTCCAGCTCTCGGCAAATGCAGCTCCTGCAGGGGGCGCTGTTCCTAGGGTCTACCTAGGGGGCCCCTGGCCGGGAACCTGCTGACCATCAGCGCCATCATCAGCGACCCCGCCTGCGCACCCATGTACTTCTTCATCACCAACCTGTCCTTCATTGACCTCTGCTGCATCTCTGTCACTGTCCCCAAACTGATTTTCAATTCCTGATGGGCAGCTCAGCCATCTCCCTCACTGAATGTGCTGCCCAGATCTTCCTGTATCTCTTTTTGCATCCATGGAGCTGGCGTTCCTGGTGGTAATGTCCTATGACCGCTATGTCGCCATCTGTCACCCACTGCACTATGGGCTGATAGTCACCCCGGATGTGTTCACAGGCTGCAGGGGCACCTGGGCCCACAGGGCTGGTGTATTCCAGCATCCACACGGGAACATGTTCCGCTGCCCTTCACAAAGTCCAACATCATCCACCAATATTTCTGTGACGCCCTCAAGTGGTGAGGATATCATCACCCGACGCTCAGTTCTGTGAATTTGTCATTCTTGCTGTCAGCTGTGGCATTGTCGTGGCTGTTTCACATCCTTGATCCTTTCCTATGTGAATATATTCTCTGCGGTGCTTAAGATGCGATCAGCAGAGGGCCGCAACAAGGCTCCCGTCCACCTGCACCCCACAGCTGCTCATCCTCCTCCTGTTTGTACTATCTGGAATGACGGCTATCTTAGGTCCAGTAGCGGATAAACCCTCTCTTTCAAATCTGCTTACTGCTGTGTTCTACATTATGGTCCCCCTTTCCTGAACCCCATCATCTATAGTCTAGGAACCGGGACATTGGCTGCTCTGGCCAGATTGTTTAGCAAAAACTTGAAAATCCAGTGCCCTCGTTTTCTTGATTAAGACATGGTAGCATAGTGGTGATATTACAGCAGGCAGATCCCCTGCCTTGATCCCTGAGTTGATCCCTAGTTCCTTAGTACTGCCAGGAGTGATCCCTGAACACAGTCAGGTGTAAGTCCTGAAATTTCCGTCTTTATCCCCAGCGGTAAAGTAAGCCAGACATACTAACAGGCTGGTTGATGTCTGTTGGCTGCCCTGCCCTGGCAGGCAAAAGCACCTTTAGTTCAATTCTGGACCTAATTGTAGTTCTGCTTTGTGCTGGGCAGTGCCACTATCTGCATTTCCCAGTGCCCCTCAGGGATTTCTGTATATGCCTCAGTGCCTGGTGGTCCAGGACCCATCTCAACTCACAGGCACAATCACCGAAGCAACAATGCCCGAAGGTGAGCAACCCACAGCTAGAGTGCAAACTCCCACCAAGCCTAGAGTGTCCTGGTCTCTCAGCAACAGCATCACCAACACAGGACAGGGGGTAGATGTTTTCACTGGGGCTTGAGAGATGGACTTGCATTACCTGTGAGCCTTGTCTGCCACTGACCCAACTTCCATTCCTAGAAGGCCCAGCACAGAGCGCCAGGCATAGCCCAGGTCCTCCCCACTTGAAATCCTAGTAGTACCAAATCATCGAGCCCTTGCTCTTAGCCACAAACCCAGCCGGCCAAGAGTCCCCAAAAAGGAAGGTTCATTCCAAGACCTTCCAAGGATAGATGATTCAAGGCACTGGCACTGACCCTCCAAGGCCTGAGTTCACTTCCTGAAACCTGCACCCCTGCAAACTCGCTTCAATCTAAAAAGTTGGGTGTGCTCCCGTCTCAGCACTCAGGGAAGCATATCTTGATCCCGGCTGGTCTGTAAGGGAGCCTCCATTTGCAAGATGAGAACACTTTGCTTCTGCTTCAGCACTCCAACGTGCCCCAAGTTCAGCAAGACAACAAAGGACACTTTGCCCTCTTGGGAGCTGTGCACAACTTTGTATCTGCATTGGGAGCTTTTGTGATCAGGTAGGAACCGTGTTCAGAACATGTGTAAGAAACGTGTATATGTGACCCTCAGGGAAACTACCCTTCCCTCTGTCTTTGCTAATGACCCTCAGTGGACTCTGAGGCATGACCAGTCAGTATCACCATATGGACATTGTGTGACAGTTATCTACCTTATATGAGGGTAAGGGATGACCCAGCTCAGAGCAGACAATGGGTTCTCCTCCCTGGGGCCACTCTTGTCAGGAGAGAGCACCCACATGTTAACCTCCAAAGGCCTGTTAGACTGCAGTGTTCCCTAACGGGGAGGCTCTCTTGGATGTTTAGATGTGGCGCTCTTTCCAATCAGTGCAAAAGTCAGCTCTGACCTTTGCCGGTGTCTGCAGCAACAGACTCAGCGCTGCTCTGGTCACTGGGGCTTGTGTTCTGTGTGAATGAGAGCTTCTTCTCCACCTGATTACCAACAGTTACTGTCATTCCTATGTCTGCATACATGAGACTGAACACTGGATCTTCCTGTCACCACCCCTGTGTGCTATGAGTTGGAGCAGCTTTCATGCCTTCTGTGTCAGACCCATAGATTCAAGCACTATTTGGGAGCAACACCATGTTCAGGTTTCTCTGCTCCATGGGCCAAGTTCTTACATGAGTCCCTGAGGCAGAATCATGACCTATGGAGGCTGCCCACTCTATAGATACCAGCGGCACATAGTCCTGCAGCTGTG
>JAJIBD010038437.1:0-24782 GCA_021461705.1 Cryptotis parvus
CGTGTTGTTCTGAAGGCGAGATCCGTGTTATTCACTGAGAAGCGAGATCCGTATTATTCGCACATGCGGCTCGACCTGGCCAGCCACAACCGAGACCCAGTCACGCTCATGCACTTTATGTGCGAAAACCTTCAAGGCCATTAGCTGATGGGTGCACCCTGTTAGGCGTAGTTTCCCAAGGTTATTTTCGCCAGACCCTGTTTTGGATCCCTCAGGTCTTCTTGACAGTTTTATCTGGTGCATTTGGTCCCATCTGCTCTCTGAGGGTTTACTTCCCATAGTTTTCTCAGGCCCATTTGGTCGCTAGGAGTGACCACCGGCTCAGACCTGCTCAGCCCAGATCGGTGGTGATTTATTGTCTAGAGGTTTACTCCTGATTCTTGTTTACTTCAGGGCCATGGATGTGGCCATGCTCGAGCCAGATTGTCAGCAGATCTAGCTAGTTCTGTAACCCAGTGCTGTTTTCTGATATATTTCCTGTATTCTGCATGTAGAGCCACTGACGTGAGAGTAGGGATAGAACTGTGGCCAGAAGCCTTTGGAGGTAGAGCCACAAGGCTGGCAGCTACAGAACAGGCAGATAGTGCGCCCAGTGAATGCTTGAGCTTTGGGGGGGGTCTTGAACGGCAGGTACCCGTGTGAAACAACTTAGGCTGAACTCCTGGGCCATGTTCTTAATTTTTAGTAACTTTCTGCTTGCCAAAAACTCAAGCTCAGCTTAAGATAGATCATGTTCTCGCAGTAACTCTCTCATTTATGCTTTCATCCTTGTTTTGTTTGAGGGGCACCCCTAGCAGGGCTCAAGGGCTGTTCCTGACTCTCTGCTCAGGTGTAGTGAAGTGACCCGGTGTATCTACAGTCTGGATCGCTTGTTGCTCTATATTTTCCGTGACTTTCAAGATTTCTTTCATTCAGGCCCCAATGTCCTGTCAGAGACTGCCCACAGCACAAGGAACAACCTTAGGCTGGTCACCTTGACATTTGTTAAGACTTCTCAAGCGGCATTGTTAGTAGTGCCCCGGGAGGGGAAAATCATTAATAAATAGATTTCCACCAGCTTGACCCTCAGATCCCCAAGGAGGAATAGCTCACTGGGACCACGTACATCAGATTAGGGTACTGGACACACAGTGCCGGCCCCACAAAGCTCCCTACAGGCAAACCAGGGGCTGCAACAATGCTACATCCAGGCGCCACATCTCCCTGTGAGCCCCAGGTCCTGGCACATAGCAAGCTAGATTAAATATTTGTTGACTGTCAACACAGGTTTGCTGAAATGTTCCTCTCTGAGACCGGGAACAATTCAGAGCATACAGGCTTGATGAAGTGTGGAGGCCAGACGCTCGGAATCCTCAGGTGCTGCTCTTGACGGGCCCTGGGCCAGCTGGGCAGCAGTGCCCAATGAGGGCCTTAGGAACTAGATGGAAGGAAAGGACTGAGACGGGGGCTACATCAACCCTGTCTAAAAGCCAGACGCCAGGGAGCCAGTTTAAACGAAGGTGACTCCTGGCCAGTGAACACCTTTCTCCCAAGACCCTTTTGGAGATGTTGGGGAAGGTAGTACGGCTCTGGCCTACCGTTGACTCCTGTCTCAGGATGGGAGTGAAATGTTTTGGGGATGCTCCAACAAGCAGAACAGGAGGGGGCTGCGTGGGAAAGGCTACGACGTGGCAGGAGAGAAGTTGGCTGTGGGTTGGGTTTGGTTTCCAGTTAAGTTCCACCGACTCTCTTTGACCCAGGACAGTAAATCTCCCTGGATTCACTTTGATCTGTTACTGATGAATGGGATCGTTGAACAAAGACCAGGCACCACCGCCGAATGTATTATTTCATGTTTCAGTGTTTCCTCTCATCAGACATGAAAGTGCTTTTATATAATGAACCAGGTTCCAGGCGGGTTTGGAGCGTTGATCCAGATGTTTCATAGAAGATGGAGGTAATCCTTTGCCAGATTAATCGTGAAAGCATAGGCTCTATCATGTTCTTGAGAACAGCTGCATTAAAAGACCTGAAGTACACATTGCCCACTCCTAGTACCCAGCCCGTCACGACTTTGGATCCTCAGACTAGTTTCTCTGTTACGTAGCTCATTCTGGCTAAGTGCTACACTGAAGAGCTCTTGATGGCAAGTGTGGACCAACATTATAGCATTTCAGATGCCTTTTCAAGAGACAAAGAGCATTTGGACCATCTGGAAGCTTTGTAGGTGGGAATACTGCGCCTGTGGTGTTCTTCTTCTTGTGTCTAAGTAACTCTCAGATAGTATCTTACCAAGGCACATGATTTGTGATGGAGACGTAAAACCCCAGGCGAGTGTATATTCTAAGCCAGAATCAAACACATGTAAGTTATTGCCTATTTGGAGAAGTCTTTTATGAAGCCCGTGCAGAAATCACCTTCCTCCTACCCTAACATGCCAGCAAAGCTTTTATTCCCATCCGAACGCGTGGCAGCATCACACGAAGCTTTGACGTTTTCACCAATAATCATGAGCCTCAGAAAATCTCACTGAAGGGCAGCTTCAGGATCATGAGACACAGGCGTGTGAAACAGGTGTGCTCAGAGAAGAGACAGTGTGCCAGGCAGTCAGTCTATTTTCCATACATAAAGTAAAGGCCGTTTCTTTCTTTAGGAAGCCAGGGGTTGTATCCTCAAGTAGACAAATTATCAGTGTTCTGCTTCTGAAGGATTACTCTCCATGCTGGAGATAGAAATCAATCCAAAGCAACACCCTGAGATAGTGCCAGTGCTTTACCAGCTGACCTTCTGTGTGTGCCCCTCACGGAAAGGGGGCAGGGGGAGAAGCCTGTTGCCCTCACAGGTGTGTGCATTTCTGGGCGCATACTGACAGCGGAAGATGCAAGTAGATGACAATCCCTGCCAAATAGCATTGCTTCAGAGCTATGTTTGAGTCCACTTTCTTTGCCAGACTGTCCAAAGCTGGTTAAGATACGGTGTCAGTGGAAATGCTAATGCAGTGACGTAGGAGAGAAATGATAATGCAGAGAGTGGTAATGCAGTGTCCGCTGCCCGCCAGCCAGTAATGCCTTTTGCCTTTTTTTCCTTTGTTGGTAGCAGTGATCATGTGCGCTCTTATGTAGCTTTTCTCATAGTGCTCCCCTAAGGCAGCAGATAAATTGCAACTATACGTAACAGCTAACCACCACTTTCAAAAAAGCCGTGAATCTAGCCAGGCTGAGCTGGGCTCAATAGCTGAAAAGTGAATTTGCGCACCCAAATTGTTTCGGAGTTTGAACTGGATTCTGTTCAGGACCCACCCAGCCTCATTAGTCTTGGCTGGGCCTTTGCCATCACTCCTAAAATTGGTTTAAAAAGAAACAAAAACAAAGAAGAAGAGCTTAAGATGACCCTGAGGGCTTTACAGCACGCCTTAGAAATGGAACACTTTTCTGTCTCAAAGTGGTATGAAGAAAAGGGAGAGTAAAAGAAAGAAAAGAAAGGGAAAGGCACTTCCTAAAGCAGCCGCTGAGGAGCCACAGAGATAGCACAGCTAGGGGCGCCATCTTGTAGGAGACCAACCTAGACCCATCCCAGCACCCGCACTGCTAGGGTGATCCTTCAACAGAGCCAGGACTAAGCCCTGAGGACTAGTAGGTAAACAGAAGATTCCCACTGATCCACAACCTTGGGAGACCTGAGGAGTCTCTTCCTCAGAACATCACCACGCTAAAGAGGCATTACAGAAAGAACATGATGGTCACCAGGAGACTCTGGGAAATCATTGAGGACATCTACAGTGGGCTGAAATAGAGGTTCTGATGATGAAGCAAATTCGAACCAAGAGTAAAGCTAAAGCTGTTGGATGTGTGATGAGTGGAGACCAATAGTAGCTCAGTACCAAGTACCAGTACCCGTGCTGGCACGCTCCCGAGGGCCATCTCTACTCCTTGTGTACTTAGCAAAAGTATGTAGTTGAAGAAGCGTTTTTGGCTCTCGGTGCTTCTCACAGTGCTTCCAGATGAAGTTTTAGGAGCAAGTAGAAGACAACACTGGCGCTGGCTGCCAGCCCTTGTCAGCCTCCACAGAGAGTCATCTGGGAAAGAAGAAGGAAAAATAACGTTCGTTGTTGCCTGAAAATGTCTGATTCCTTGAATACAGTTTGACTTAATTCTGTGTCTTGTTGGAAGAGATGGGGAGAAATATCAGCGGGTATACGGCAGCCCAGAGTGTCTGTGGACTGGCGTGGTGCCTGTGGGTAAATTATTGACTGTGATCATTTAAGTTGGAGCCCCAGCAAGTGACAGAAGTTACACAAGACACTCACCTACAGCGGTGTGTTGTTGGTGCCGTTGAAGGCAGAGTGCTGTCAGCAGCCTGATTCTTTATTTCCCAACCACACGCCCAAGAATGTTGTCTTTGAATCATGAGCTGGTATCAGCTGCATATCTTCATGTCATCTTGATTTGGTGACTGCTTAATATTCTTGCAACATAAATTCAAAAGCTAAGTTTCACAGTGTAAGAAATCAAAAGAGGTACACGGTTCATCATGATCAGAAGAAGCAGTGGGCATTTTTTAAGTGAAAGGGTCGTGTGGGTATTTCGTAAGCTCTTTGAGATATGTGTGCATTTTGAAGTTGTGTGAATATGACTCTTGTCCAGTTTTAGCATGCTTGCTTCATAGTCCAGAGCCTAAATCTCCTCCCTGTGGCTTTGTTGTTTTAAAGCTGAGTTTCCAAAAGTGTTTTTTAAGCTTCCAAGTCATACAGTGACAGATTTATTAATTCATTTTCATTAACCCAGCCACCTTTTGATACTTTTGAATATGTAAATGAAAATGTATTGTAGGCCCCTTGAATGACATGAATCAATGGGAGAGAAAGAGAGAGAGTAGTGAAAATTTGGGGTGTGTCTAGATGAGGGAAAGGATACAAGAAGTCAGTAAATTCCATTTTCTTTCATACATCTATTAGATTTTTTGAAAAGCATTTACCTGCTCTATAGATAAATTCGTATATTTTTACTTCTCTCTCTAAAAATTGGGGTCATGCCCAGTGATGCTGATAGGGCCTGGTGTTATTTCTCCCAAGAGTTTGTGAGCATGGGGCGGAGAGGGGGCAGAGTGTGGTCCCAGGGATGAGGCCTAGGACCGCCCCATGATGGATTTAGGCTCCACTACTTAGAGTGTCCCAGCCTGCCTTTCTTTTTTTGTATTATGTCAAGATGCTGGTTCTCCCACTCACTGTGCCAAGCAAACAATTTAAATGCTTCATTGTGTTACCATTTGCAGATTCTGTTAGGAAGAGGGAGTAAAAGCAAATTTAATTAGACATAGCTGGTGTTGCCATAGTTCTGTAACAGTGTCATAGAATTAATATGATCCATTTATCTTGGTTTTGTTTGTTTGGTGTTGATTTGTTGTGGTTTAGTTTGGTTTGGTTTGGTTTGGTTTTGGTTTGGTTTGGTTTGGTTTGGTTTGGTTTGGTTTGGTTTGGTTTGGTTTGGTTTGGTTTGTTTGGTTTGAGGCACACCAGGCAGTGCTCAGGGGGTGTTCCCCTGGATTCATGCTCAAGAGTCGCTTCCTGAGGTGCTCAGGAAGCCAGATGGTGCCTGGGATGGACCCCCAGGGCTCCTGCATGGCAACCAAGCACCCCTCCAGCCCTCCTAGCTCTGCTCTCACCACAGCCCAACCTCCTGCTCTTGCCCCAGCCCAGCCTTCATGTGTTTGTGACAATTTGTGACATATTGTAAGTGAAGTTCGGAATAGTAAAACCCCAAGGAAATGGACAGGTTCTCTTCCACATCCTGTCATCGAGGATCATCACTAAGTAGGGCAGAGACAGTACAACCTCTGGGGAGATGGTTTTGAGGGCTGGTGGCCTGGTATGTTCCTTTGGAGTGATGCAAGTGGCAGCGCTGCAAGAATCGGAGGGCCCTAAATAGAGCTTCTTATACTCTGGGGTCCTGGTCATTTGGGGAAACAGACTAAGGCGTGAACACAGCAGAAGAGTTTGCTTGTGTGTGTAACAAGAAACTAGAAAGGAAAATCAGGTCAGAGCAGGTGGTATGGGTGACGCCAGCTAGCTCCTGCAAGTTCTGCACCTCAGTTTCTCCATCAGTGAAAATCTCTTTGGGGGGCCCAGGGCAGGGTGGGACCAGGGTGGGGCTTTCCTGCAGTGCTCAGCTCAGGAGCCACCAGTGGACTTGGGCAAGCAAACCTGGTGGTCGTGAGGGTCAGCCCAGGGCCACTTCAGGGCATGTGGTGCTGGGGCCGGCAGCACACGGGGGACTCTGATACCAGGGACTGGAGCCCTGATGCTTGCACCCCTAACCTTGGACCCCTAATCTCTACACCCTAGACTCTAGGCTCTCTCCTGGCCAGAAAATCTCCTAGCAGTGTAGCAGGATTCACTGGGATTAAGTTCTTTAACACAAATTCTCAAAAAAAAAAAAAAATAGGCTATTGCAACTTTTGTTTTCCTCTTGAATGGTAATGACGTTGTGAAATGGAAAACGTATTCTGGCATTTGAAATCAAGAAAAGTGAGAGTGCCCCATGCCTCTAAATATAGAACAAACTGTTAGAAACGGCAAGGGGTGGGCTGGGGTAGGGAGGACACCTGAGCAGTGGGGCTGGCTTCGCGCACCCAAGCCCAAAGCAAGAGAAACCTAAACTCGGACTGTTGGTGCGGAAGATTCCAAAGTGGGCTCCCAGGGAGGCTGACCCTGGCTAATGTGAGGAAGAGAATCGTTTCCCAAGAAATCATTTGTGAGCAATTGCTGACTGTTCACCAAAGGCCCAGGTGATCCTAAAATTTTTCTTCAGTTAAGGTACTTACCTTGCAAGCAGCCCACCTAAGTTTGATTTCCTGGACTTTCCAGTACTGATCCCTGAGCATAGAGACAGGTGTACACTCTGAGTACTGCCTAGTGTGGCCCAGAAAACACGCAGAATATAATTTCTCCCAAAAAAACACCCCAGAGAAGGATGCACCTCGGCAGTATTTCCTGTCTATGCCCAGTGGACACAGCACTTTACCCAAGAGCAGAGACTATTTTTTTTTTTGTTTGTTTTTTGCTTTTGGGTCACACCCAGCAATGCTCAGGGTTTCTCCAATTCTTCTGCACTCAGGAATTACTCTAGCGGTGCTCGGGGACCATATGGGATGCCGGGGATCGAACCCGGGCCGTCATAGGCCGGCCAAGTGCAAGGCAAACGCCTACCCGCTGGGCTATCGCTCCGCCCCCAAGAGCAGAGACTATTGGCAGAGAGGGAGTGGCCCAAGCCCAACGCTGTTCACTGACACTGGCTTGAGAATTGACACCTCATGGCGGGTCCCTGACTGCAGTGCCCTGGCCTGTAGTCACCCTGTTAAGGAGGACTTGGCACCTGACCCGCATGGAGCAAGCAAACTCTTAGAGAATGTAGCTCTTACTAAACATCCATGTCTCTTTAGGCAAAGTATGAGCCCATTTCTCAGTGAAGAAATTCAAACTCAAACTATTTGGCCTTACAGAAGGCAACACTGATATTCAAGCCCAGGTTTTTGCGTCTTACGGCTGGGTGCAGTGGGCATCACTACAACAGTACCAAAAAGCACTGTGCCCGGTGGTCACCGTGATGCTGGCTTCGCTAACACAGACTCTGTGGGCTTGCTGGGTCGGCTCTCACCCATCATGCTCCTTCTGGCCTCAGTGGCTTTGCCTGAAGCTCCTCTAAGCTACTCTGCCTTTTCCATATACCCAATGGTTACCCTTTTTTTGTGTGTGGAAGGGTGATGTGGTTGACCCAAAGGGCCAGTATTTAGGGGTCACTCCTGGCGAGATGTTTGGGGACCAAACATGCAAGACAGGTGCCTTACCGAAAGGGATATATGTAATAAACCTTCAGTGTCTGTATTGAAACCATAATGCAGGGGATTGGAGGAGGGGGAAGAGAGAGAGAGGGGGAAGAAAAGTGCCTGCTATAGAAGCTGGTTGGGGGGTGGGGTACAGGGCCATAGGAGCTGGGGATTGTGCACTAGCAGAGGGATAGGTGTTGGAACAGTGTATGACTGAAACCCAATCATGAACAGTTTTTTTGGGGGGGTTCACACCCAGCAATGCTCAGGGGTTACTCCTGGCTCTGTACTCAGGAATTACTCCTGCCAGTGCTTGGGAGACCATATGGGATGCCGGGGATCGAACCCAGGTCGGCTGCATGCAAGACAAGCGCCCTAGCCACTGGACTATCGCTCTGGCCCCATCATAAACAGTTTTGAAATTGTCTGTCTCACAGTGATATATATATATTTTTAAAAAATGACAAGTTCCTTGCCTGGACTGCCCTCCGGCCCCTCAGGTCCTCCTGCAGGAAGCCTCCGCTCCCAGCTCCAGGTGACTGAATCCCTCTCCTGTCCTTGCGTGGGCCCCATGGGCTCATGGTATGTGCCCCAGGAACATGGTAGACATTCGTTACCTGGAGGAACAAAAGCTACCTAATGTAGTGTCTGTCTTAAAATCAGGCTAGTTTGAATAATTCATTTTGATAGTAAACACTCATAATTAAAAAATAATAACAGTGGAGTCAGAGACTCTGGAAGAACCGTGAGATCGCTAGAGGATTGGTTGTGCTCCTGGATGGCCTTGAGCTTCCCCAGGAGCAATTGGGAGCTGCTCAGGGACCAGGGGATGGGACCTAGGCCTCTCCTGTGCAGAGTATTAGCAACCCATGGACCTACGTCTCTGAGCCCCTCAGAGACAATTTGTTTTCTTAATTGTTTTGGGGCCACACCCAGCAGTGTACATGAAGATCATTCTGGGATGCCGAGGATCAAACCCAGGTCGGCTTGCACAAGAAAGGGAAGTGCCCTCCCTGCTGTACTGTTGCTCTGGGCCCCTCAGAGACAATTTTTAAAGAGGAAGATGGAAAAGCATTTTTTGCAGGTTTAGGAATTGAAACCAAGGCTTGACGCATGTAAGGCATGTGCTTCATCACTCAACCACGTCCTCCGCCCACTCTTAATTCCTTCCTTCCTTCTTCCTTCCTTCCTCCTCCCTCCCTCCTTCCTTCCTCTTTCTTCCTTCCTTCCTTCCTTCCTTCCTTCCTTCCATCCTTCCTTCCTTCCTTCCTTCCTTCCTTCCTTCCTTCCATCCTTCCTTCCTTCCTTTTTTTTGGGTCACACTTGGCAATGCCTCTGGGACTCTGCACTCAGGAGTTACATCCGGTGCTTGGGGGACCATATGGGATGCCGGCATCAAACCCAGGTTGGCCACATGCAAGGCGAATGCCCTACCTGCTGTACTATCGGCCCAGCCACTCGCTCACTCACTCGCTCACTTGCTTGCTTGCTTTTGTGAGGGGGCACATTTAGCAATGCTTAGGGAATATTCCCCCACCTCTTTCTTGAGAATCACCCTTATTGGTGCTCAGGGAGACCAGGCAGCACCAGGGATCAAGCTTGGGCCGCCTACATGCAAAATATGCACTTAGCTCTTTGAGGTAGCTCTCAACACCCTGCACCTAAGTTTTAGGTTTTGCCTTTCTTCACTTTTCTGCTTTCCTCAGTTTTGTGTATCATTTAAGAAAATGATGCTGCCTCAGGGAGCAGCTACCAAGAATTCCTCCCATAACTAGACATAATTTGTTTGTTTTACTAAGGTGTTTTCTCCTTTCTCTTAAATTACTTCTGTTCATTTCCAAAACAAGCTCTGAATTAAGTTTTATCTGTGTTCACAGAATGTAGATGAAATTTCCCAAGTGTGGAAACTATAAAGAACTATTCCTAGAAGATTTTTAACAGTTGTGTTTTTAGCAAATTACTATTTATAATTCCAGACTTCTGAAACAATGTTGATAAAGAGATTTTTTTACAGGATAATAATGTCCTGCATAGCATTCCCTTTTAATTTTAAAGGGAGCACCATAGGGAGCTGGCTGGTGGTTTGGGTCACACCCTGGCAGTGCTCAGGAGCACTTAATCCTCAAGAGATCACTCCTGGTGGTGCTCAAGGGACCATGCGCAGAGTGCTGGGGATTGAATCAGGGTTGGCTGAATGCAAGAAAAGTGCTTAACCCCTTTTCTCTATCTCTGGTCCTGATATAAACTTTTAAAAAAAAGTTTACCACTAAACCACATCCTGGTATAAACTTTTTTTTTTTTCTTTTTTGGGCCACACCCGGCAATGCTCAGGGGTTTCTCCTGGCTCTGCACCCAGGAATTGCTCCTGGCGGTCCTGGGGGGACCATATGGGATGCGGGGATCGAACCGGGCCAGCATGGGCCGGCCGCGTGCAAGGCGACACCCTACTCGCTGGGCTATCGCTCGCCCCTGGTATAAACTTTTTTTAAAAAAGAAAAAAGGTTTTATGATGAGTGTTTAATGATCACAAGACCAGGGGCCGATAAGAGATAGTATTGTGGGTATGACACTCACCTGGCACTCAGCCAGTCTCCCGGGTTCGATCTCAGCATCTCACAGAGTCCCTCCGAGCACCTCTAGAGTAATCCCTGAGTGCAGAGTCAGGAATATATAAATATATATTCATATGTGTGTATATACATATATAATGTATGTATGCATGCGTGCATGAATGTATGTATGTATGTATGTATGTATGTATGTATGTATGTATGTATGTATGTATGTATGTACGTCAATTGCATGGAGGACCACTCCCTAAAGTACCCAGGAACCGTCTGTTGCCCAGGTTCTTACTGAGCCTCTCTCAAGGTTCTTTTTTTTTGTAGTCATTTTTTTTTTAATTTTTTTTCCCCCAAATTTTATTACACCATTTAGACATACAATTGAAAGATGCCCATGTAGAGTTTTGGTTCTACAGTGTTCCAACACCCATCCCTCCACCCAAACCCATCTCCATCACCAATGTCCCCACCTCCCTCCCCCTCCCGCACCTCAACTACTTGGCGGGTTCTGTATGTCATTTCTCTCCTCTTTATCTCTCCCTCCCGCCAAACTTTCCTGCACATCGTGGAATGCAGTGCATTAAAGAACACTGTTTCCACTATTTTAATGGACCGCCACGGCAGCAAGCGGCCCGCAAACCTGGGCTTGAACTGGTTTTGCTCTGTTAATCTGGTCGTGAGGCAGTTTCCCAGTGTCCGACAGCGGTGTGGTGGCTAGGTGTGGTGGGCGAGTCCCATCCGGCTGCTTCCGGGACCCCCCAGAGGTGATGTGGCCCTCTCCCAAAAACCCATCTGTCCTCCCAGAGGCCCCATAGTCAGCTGGGCCCGGGCGAGCCGAGTTCCAGTTTCCCCAGCCGCTGTGAGGCTCTTCATGCTATGGCTGGTGGCCCAAGGGCAGCTCCTGGCGGGGGCCACCAGGGCCCTCTTAAGAGGGGAATGGCCGACCCCTGACTCCATCTGACGAATTCCCAGTTATTTCCACTTCTGGGAGCCACCTACCTGGGCTCGAACTGGTTTTGCTGTGTTAATCTGGTCGTGAGGCAGTTTCCCATCTCTCAAGGTTCTTACCTGAGCTTTCATTGCAGAGCAGGTGCTCAGCTCTCTGGCTCAGTATGAGGTTTTTGTGTTGGATTATGTTTTTTGAGAGTTTTTTTTTCCTTTTTTTAAGTAGTGACCCATGTATTGGTGAGACTCTTAGCAGGTTGCTTTTTCCTGCTTCACTGCTTCTTCTCTTTGTTGCAGTTTTCAGTTTTCATTAGGGAGTCAGTCTCCCTCTTAAGACTCTAAATCTATGTTCTCCCAAAGTCATGCTCAAGAGATCAGTCGAAAGTTGCTGTACAACCTCTTAGCAGCATAAGTCTGGACCTGAAACAAGATGAAACCTTTTCCTCCAGCCATGGCAGAGAGAAGAGACAGTCCGTGGGGAGAGAAGCCGCAGGAGGGGCCCAACAGTCTGGTGCTGCCCTTTCCTCTCATGCCGCCCCTGGTTGTCCCTGACACATCCCCAACACTGGGCAGCGTCTTCTCCGCCTACACCCTGCCGTCCTTTTCCTCCCCTCCCTGTGCCATTGCATGCAGGCGCCCTAGACTGAGGAGGATTAACCAGCTTGTCTCCTGGGAAAGCAGGATGCCGTATCATGTTCCGCACACTGAGTGTGGGAGGTGACTTGGTGGTCGGCCGAGGCAACATGAGCCAGTTACTGCCCTGTGTGAGGGCGTGGGACCTCTCACACTGAGCTTCCTCAGCTGGCAAAGGGCACACCCACAGTCTGCCCGGGTTCAGTGTGCAGTGGAATACATGAGCCGAAGGAAAATGGGAGTGGAGAACCCAGGGGTCTCTCTGCAGAGAGTCTTCATTATCCTCGGACCCCTCACCTCCCAGTTGGGTATGTGTCCCCTGCATGGTTGAATCAACAGTCTAGAAATAACCCTGACATTAGGGAGGTGTTTTGGTTAGGCGTGTTTCCCATATATCGGATCTTGGCTACACCAGGTCTGAACCTCCACTCTCTGTATCCATGTCATTCAGTAAATTGGTTTACCTACAAAGCTGCTAGTAACCAAGCTTTCAGGGCGTAACATGCAGCCTTAACAAACTCCAGTGAGTAAAAACAATGCTCTTTTCAAGGAATGTTGTTCACCGTTTTTGTTGGTGCTCTCTCTCTCTCTCTCTCTCTCTCTCTCTCTCTCTCTCTCTCTCTCTCTCTCTCTCTCTCTCTCTCTCTCTCTCTCTCTCTCTCTCTCTCCTCCACACCCCCTCACATTCTTACAGCCAGCAGAGTTAGGGGACCAGGCAATGACAGTGATCGAACTGAGGTGAGCTACATGCAAGGCAAACACGCACACCCATGTACTAATTCTCTGGCTCCCACCTGGAAAACATTTTGAAGATACTGATGCCAACCACCAGATACTCAGATGTGACTGCTGTCGGGGTGAGCCCAGATATCTGCTGTTCTTAAAAGTTCTCCAAGCATGAGCAGTTGAACTGAGAGTCAGTGCAAAGGGAGATGAGTGAGCTAGAGAGGAACAAATCAATCAACAGTCACTGACAAGATGTTGTCGTTCTGTCCCCCCAATTGTGGGCGCCCTTTCTCTTAGGCATACCATGCTATGGAAGCACAGAACCCTCCAGACTCGCCTAACTCAGCCTCTAGGTTTTGGTGGGGAGTTACTTTATTGGGTCATACCTGTAACTGCTCAGGGCCCTAGCTCTGTGCTCAGGAATAACTTCTGGCAGTGCTCTATAGACCATTTGGGAGATTAGACCCACACGCCGATGTGCAAGGCAAACGTGCTGTACTATTGCTCTGGCTCTGTTTTACAAATAAAGAAACAGTGCTCAAAATTTGTAATGTTCCAGAGGCCACACTTTCTAGCCCCCCATGCTCCCTTGAGGTGACAGACAGCAAACAGTCAACCCCATGGAAGACAGCTGCTTTGACAATCAAAAACTACAGTTTATTGTATGGCTTGTGTGCCAAAGACTTGGCTGTCCGATGGGCTTTATTAAATGACCCTGTGAGGTAGCTGTTTCAGTCCCACCATAGATGAGGAAACAGACCCAGATTGTTGTCATGTGACATGAGTCTAAATTCTAAAACTGTGTTCTCGAGCCTAAACAG
Organism: Cryptotis parvus; assembly: GCA_021461705.1. Classification (NCBI taxonomy): domain Eukaryota; kingdom Metazoa; phylum Chordata; class Mammalia; order Eulipotyphla; family Soricidae; genus Cryptotis; species Cryptotis parvus. The sequence goes on from JAJIBD010038437.1 coordinate 13,490, forward strand.
CCTTTTATGTTTTATAATTTAAAAATAACTAGCTGGGGGCTATAGAGTTCAGGAAGCCTCTGGACATGCTCTACGTGTGAGAGTCCCCAGTGTGATGTACAGTCCCCCAAGCATACCAGGAATCACCTCTGAGCACAGAACCAGGAGAAGCCCAGAGCACAGGAGTAAACCCAGAGCACAGAACCAGGAGAAAGCCCTAAGTATTGCCAAGCATGGCCCCAAACCCAAAGCAAACCAATAGAAAAGCCTCCTGGATGGTTCCATTGCGCATGCAGAGTGAAGACCTACTTACCACTCTGCTCGGTGCAAAGGACATTAACAGCCCAGTGGAGGAGCCGGGATGGCCACAACCTGCAATAGTGTTTCTGTTCTCTCGCCCTTCTAACTTTGTTCTCTTCCTTTACACTGCTGAGGAACATGAAGCTTGACAGTGGTGGCGCATTGCTCCCCGCCCCAAGCTAAACTTTGTTTATTTTTGCTTTTGTTTTTTTTTGGCTTTTGGGTCACGACAAGCTCAGAGGTTACTCCTAGCTCTACACTCAGGAATGACATGGCGGTGTCTCAGGGGACCACACGGAATGCTGAGGATCGAACCTGGGTCTGCTCTCAACCACACTACTCGGTCTGTGCCCGACCACCTCCCACTGGTCTGCTCCACGACCATACTGCCACCGGTCTGCGCTCGAAGCCACACAGCCACTGGGTCTGCTCTCGACCACACTCTACTCGGTCTGTGCCCGACCACACTCCACTCGGTCTGCTCGACCACTCTGCCACTCAGTCTGTGCCCGACCACCTCCACTCGGGTCTGCTCGACCACACTCCACTCGGTCTGCTCTCGACCATACTGCCACCCGGTCTGTGCCCGACCACACTCCACTCGGTCTGCTCGACCACACTCCACTCGGTCTGCTCCGACCATACGCCACCGGTCTGTGCCCGACCACACTCCACCCGGTCTGCATTCGACCACACTCTCCACTCGGTCTGCGCTCGACCACACTGGGCCCGAAGTTATCATACAGTGGGTAGCCACTTGAGGCCAAGCTGAATTAGATTCCCGGCACACCTACAGTGCCACCATCCCTGCCAGGAATGATCCCTTTCTTAATCCCAGTGTGCTGCACACTTGCGGTAGGGGCAGTTGAGAATGGAAGCAGGTCCACTTTCCAGCAATAGGAACTTTAATTCTAGGGATTGGATCCTCAACTCCTTGAACAAGAGTAATCAACAAAGTACACTTAAAAACATGAAAGGGAACTTTATCTGTGAATGTATATCTTACCTTTTTTTGTTACTGTTTAGAGCAAATGATAGGATAAACTTTTATCTCTCTGTGTTTTAACTACTAAGCCAAGATCTTCACATGATAGACATAAATTTTGGGATGAAAAGTTATACTTAACTTTTAACTAGAGGACCAGAGAGCACAGTCAGCAGGGTACTTGCCTGCACACAGCTGACCCAGGTTCAATCCCTACACCCCATTTGGTCCCCTGAGCCTTGCCAAGAGTGATCCCTAAGGGCATAGTCAAGAAGTAATCTCTGAGCACAGCTGGTGTGGCCCAAATCCCCAGCCTGCAAGAGCTACCAGAGGGCTGGAAAGATAGTCCTAGCGGTTAAGGCACGCACCTTGACTGCAGCTGATCTGGGTTCAAATCCCCAGAATCGTTCAGACCCCACCACGACAGATCAGGTGCCCCTCCCCCAATAGAAAGCCCCGCTGGACACCTGCTGCGCTAGATCCCAGAAAACAAACAAATGTGAAACCCTATTCTTGCCCTGAAAGGGGAGAATGAGCTTGAAGATCTAGTTACCAGGTCATCTCAACAAGTAATTTCATTTATTGTTTGTTTGGGGGGTGGCCACAACCATTGCTGGGAGGGGGAGTGGGCGTTACTGCCCGCTGGGTGCAGCTCAGTTCAGCAGCCCACAGCAAAGCAGCACCTTAGCCCTGCTGCGCCTCTCAGCCCTACTGCATTTCCTTCTGGCGGTTTCCTGTCTTCTCTTCCGCCAGTGAGCTTATTCTCCATCTGTTGAACATTCCCCTACAGCTGCCCATCTCTTTTCCTTTCCCTCTTTCTTTCCTCAAAACATCCTGACTTAGGGCCGAGTGATAGCACAACAGGTAGAGCATTTGCCTTGCACGTGACTGACCGGGTTCGATCCCGGCATCCCATATGGTCCCCCCCGAGCACCGCTAGGAGTAATTGCTGAGTGAAGAGCCAGGGAGTAACCCCCTGAGCATTGCCGGGTAAAGCAAAACAAACAAAAAACATTCTAACTCATACCCTCCAGTCTATCTTTTGGGAGAAAAAGAATAGAAAGATTGAGAATTGGGGCCAGGAGATAGCACTGGGGTGGGTGTTTACCTTGTTTACCTTGCACACAGCCAACCTGGGTTCGATCCCCAGCATCCCATATGGTCCCCGAGCACTGCCAGGGTAATTCCTGAGTGCAGACCAGGAGTAACCCCTGAGCATCTCCATGTGTGACCCAAAAGGGAAAGAAGAAGGGAGAGAACAATTACTTGAAAACCTGCTAGGGGAGAATGAGGTCGAGAGGTGAAACAGGACATGCTGTTTCGGAGCTGGGATTTCATTATATTATTTTTCTCTACTGTGGTATAAAACTGAAATTATCTTTAAGAAAAGGCTTTTCAATGTTTTTTTAAGAGTGAGATTTTTCCCCCAACATTGTCACTAGCTCAATGAATATTTAAAAAAAAAAGCCCAACATACATCAGCCATTGCAGCTCGGTTCTTGGTCAGCTGGCAAACAGGAATGTTCTCCAAGGTTAGAAAACTGGAATCAGCTCCACATAGTTTCCAGGCCTGAGCTCACAGTCCCTGCAGTGTGATTTGTGGCTCCATTCATCTGTCCGAGAGAAATACAGCCTGTGCCTATGTTCCCCCTTTGTTTGCTTACCCGAACAAAGCTCTGGCCAGCACTTTCGGCCCAGTCACAGCACCAGCCCACGAAGTCAGTCTACCATGCTTGCACCACCCTGCTTCCTCGCTGTTTTCCCCATGCAAAAAACATTCCTTAGGATCAGCAAAATTCAGGAGTGCCATTGCCCCCTTTCCTGCTCCACAGATGTTACTTACCTCTTACCTCTCTCTTCTCCCAGAGGCCTGTCCCCTCCATCAGGAGTTTGCATGGCGCCATCCTTGGGGCCTGCTTTTCTAAGCCTCTCCCTCAGCTCTGCATGGCTCTTCTCTGCTCAGCCCCTCAACAGACCACACAGCCTTTTCTGCCTCTGACAGGAGCCAGCGCCACATTTTTCTACCATTTTCAGCCCTTATTTCTGTCATGGGTCTGCCAAGGGCATGCCCTGGACGGGGCGTGAGCTAGAAACGAAGGTTCCCAGCCCCGCTGACAGCATACTGTGTGGGGCGTGCCCAAAGCTGGGCCTTCTCAGTGTCCAGGGGCCGCCAGGGATTACTTCTTCCTCAGCCTCCCTTCACTTTTCATCTTGAAAAATTTGGCCTGGAGACTTCATTTCTCCCCCTTGTTTGGCCAACAAGCATTGGACGTCCTCCAACTACCTCCAACTCTTTCCTTTGTCTTTTCTGTTTCACCACTATCAGATGTGACGTTGCTTCTGATGGCAACTCGACATTTGATAGTGGTGAAACTCGAAAAGTTTGACAGACTATGCCAAACCGTGCCAGATTTTCTGTATTTCTAGAGGCTTGTTGGTTTTGTTGTTATCCTAAAAAACAGTATGCTTGCTTAACCTTCTTACCTTGGAAAGATCTGTAAATAAACACTTTTTGCGGGCAGTGCACTGTTTGTGTGTGTGTGTGTGTGTGTGTGTGTGTGTGTGTGTGTGTGTGTCCGTCTGTGTCTAAGTACAGGGCATTAAACCTATGGCCTCCTCCATGGCTGCATGTGCTCTACCTCTGAGCAGTATCCTCGGCCCACATGTGATCGTCTAAGGCTGCTCTCATAAGAATTGTTTGCAAGTAGGGAGACCCTCTGTCACAGTGCTTTTTGAGCATGTGATGGCCCCATTTGATTACAGCAAAGGAAAGGGGTAACTTTAGAATGGAAATAGACAACCATGCAAAAGAAATGAGAAACTAAGAGAAGTGGGTTATTAATATATAGCTAGCACAACTGAGCTGCGTTCTGTTACCCAGTCGCCCCTTTACTTGTTCCCTGTATATACTGATTCATTGGTCTTCTATTCCCTGTTTCAATATACATCCAAGACTGCATTTTGAAAGTGAGCATTTACAAATAAAATGCAAGGATTTATTAATAAAAAGGTTTACTTCTCATCTCTTTACTAAAGTTATTTGCAACCACTGATACTGATCAGTTTCAGACCACAAAAATAACTCATATATGTACATGGATTTTATTGTAAAGGTCTGATAAACAAATAAGATAGAAAGATAACTCCTTCTCATTCCCTGATGGAAATTCTTTGCATTCCAGTCATAGGTAGGGAGGCCCCTCCGATCAAACAGAATGTTCCAAATTCCCTAGTGCTACTTAACTAGTTGGGCAAGTCATTTTGAGCCTATTTCTTCATCTTTCAAAGGAAGACAGGGGGTTGTTACATGCATTAAGTGTATAAGGTAATATAATGTATCTGGAAATTGCTTGGCTTCCTTTTATTCCTCTGTCAACTGTAAATTTATCATGTGAAGAGTAAGATGTCTTCTATTAACCATCTAATTCTCACTCTTCCCCATCCTTATCCCATACTGCCCTGGATAAGACCAGTAAGTGACTAAGCGTCTTAGTTTCACTACATCTTCTTATATAGCCATGGTTTGATTGATGGTAATAGTGAGAAATGAAAGTAAGGTATACGAGATAAGGTATCCTACTAAGGTATGCTAGAGTAGTTGTAATTCACACCCCAGATAATTACCCTCAATTAGACATGAGCTGAGAAGCATATTGAGCTTTAGAAATAGGACCTGGCCCTCTTTTGCTTTCTCCTTTGCACTTAGTACTTTCTGGTAGGACTTGAGGTTAAAAATGCACTTGCCTTATTTTGTTTTTGGGTAGTGGAGGGAGGGGAAGGGCCTGGGAAACAACTTTTCCTTTTGTTAGTTTGCATTTGTATATCAAGTGTGTATGTGGGGGGCAGGAGGATTAGAACTGTCCAGTCTCAATCTCAGGTTAAAGATAAACTATTTCAGAAAAATGAAATAATATTCCAAACCCAAATCAGAGATAAAAGGTTTGTTGGGAGTTCTTCAAAAGCTTTCCATTTAAAAAATGGAGGCATTACTACCCATGTTGTTAATGAAAGGTAAAATGTGGTCTCTTTGTAAAGATACTAAACTGGTGTGTAAGTGTTATTTTCTGCTATCAGGTATATGTTATTAGCCAGCCTCTACTTGTTCATAGTCTGGATGTGACCATTTTCTATTAACTTGAAATACACTTTAATTGTAACATACTGTTGAAGTGTTAATTCCATAATTGGGAAAATCTAGGTCGCTTACGTGGTGGAGAGTGATCAGAAATATTTATTTTTTATAATGATGCCTGGCTGTGACAAATTATTTTTTGCTGAGACCTAAGAAACTAGACTGTATATAGCTAATGGAAACAAGTCTTCTAGAGAAGTAATATTTTCCATTATTCTTTTTTATAATTAAATGTAGATGTTAGCATTTATAGGCATTGCTTTATTTTTAGAAAGTTTGGTATTCATGGGTGGGGAAAATTCAGAAAACAGATTTCTTAAAAGCAAAATTTCTTTCTTTTTTAAAAATAGAATCTGTTTTAAAGATACTTTATAGTAATAGCATATTTTTTGAGTAAACTCAGAAAGTTTGTTTTGGAGGAAAAACTTGATCTTCCATTACATTGAGAGCACATAGCCCCAATCAACACATTAGGATCATTTTCTTTATAGATAGAAAGACAGGTGATAAAAATACTGGAGAAACCCAAGCCTATTTTGAATTGTCTGGTCCTGAATTATTTTTAGACAGGGATCAGTACTTCTCAAAGAACTACAACTATCCTAGGGGTGATTTTATCCCTGACTGCCAGCTTCAGAACTGCTGCCTCTAACAGTGACACAGAATGGTAGCTGAGTTTCAGTGACCGAGCAATTGATTCTAATTCTCTTCACTGTTCCCTCTTTCCTATCACGCAGAATCGGAAGACTTTTTTGATGGAACAGAACCTGTTGGTTTTTGGACAGTCTCCAAACAGCACTATTTCATTGACAGAGATGGACGGATGTTCAGATATATCTTGAATTTTCTCTGAACATCCAAACTCCTCATTCCCGATGATTTCTAGGTGAGGGATTCTTGTTAAATTGCAAGTAGCATAAGTAGGTGATTTATTTCAGTGGACTCTAAGAATATTTCTAGTTCTACACTTTTTGACACATTCCAGTTCTAGTTGTATTAGAAGTCAGTTTATGGTTAAACTGTCTTTGTGAGATAGAGTATGTGGTCATCGGATTTTTATATAGCACAAAAAGGACCACATTTTATTTTAATAATTGAATAACAGTTCACTTGAACACATTGAAAATCAGTTATTTTCTGTCAACATTTATTTCTAAGTCTTTGTAATCTGGAGAATAAAAAAGAAAAACTCATTAACTTAAAAACCTTTATCTGGGGCCAGAAATATAGTACAATGGATAGTGCAGCTAAGTGTGATCCCCCAACACCCTAAGCCTTGCTGGGAGTGATGGCTGATGCAGAGCCAGGAGTAAGCCCTGAATACCACCATGTGCAGCCCCCAAGACAAAACAAGAAAACAACTTTCCAGCCAGAAATTTCAATAAAATGCCGTACTGAATAAAAGTTGATAGTCTTGTTATCTTTGCAGTTTAGGGCACTGGAATTAGACAAGGAGAACGAAATAGAAATGGAAGTATTCCCACCAGGATTACCATACAAGCAGTTCTATAGAGACTTATAAGAGTTGACTAAAGTGTGCGTGTATATATAGGAATTTGATGTACTAATGAAGGTGCTATTTCAAGTCACTAGGAAGAGAAAAGAATGATTAGTAATTGGCACAAGAGACATTTGGAGAATGAAAGGTTGTGAGTGGGGGGAAATGTAACGCTATAAGTTAAAAAAATTGAGGCATCAAGAGTCTGCTCAAGTGAGACTTAAAATCTAGAGATGCATTCCTTTTTCTATGGAAAAAATTACAGTAATGAAGACATGAAGAAGCAAATAAAAAATCATCCGAGTCTAGAATAATATTTGGATCAAGCAATGAATATTGACATAAAAAATTTCTTAAACTCTTATTAGAAACATACAAGCAGCTCAAGTGGGGAAAACAGGATTTACTGAATACAAAATTTTCTCCCAAAGAAAAAAATCAACTGCCACTAAAATTTTGATAAAATATTTAGCATAATATAAAAAATGTACAGGTAAAATTTTTTGGATAACATCAGTATACAGTCCTTAGGGAATATTCAGTGGGTTAGGAATAAAAATGGATAAACATTTTCTGGAAGATAATTTAGAAGTAATTATTATAATTTTAAATATATCTTCCCTTACAGTCCCATGTCTATTAATTTTTTGTCTTTTGTGAAAATATATAAACAACAAAGACTTATGCACAATTAGGTCATTACAATCATAACTGTAATAGTAAGTATTAGACACAACTCGAAAAGCCTAATAGTGGCAAATGATGACAGATATAATATTATAAAAAGAAACCTGGTAGATCTATGCCTATTGATATTTAGGGGGGGAAAATGAACAGCATTTGCACTAAGCTTGGTGAAAAATATTGCATTGTAAGAAATAGATATTGAAAAGTTCTAGTTATGTGAAACTTTGTGTAGGTATTAATAAGTAGAAGTAAAAGAGTTAGAAGACTAGATTGGCGTGTACTTCAACTCGTTCAGCCTCATGCCTAGGTTCTCACCAAAGAAATGACGTGGGCCTAAGGCATCTGTCTTTAAACGTGAACCAGCCCCATCTTACGATCCCTGCACTGCTAGGTCCTTTTTAAAAGCACTGCCAGCGAGTTTTCCTTGAGCACAGTGCCAGGGAGTAAGCCCGAGCACCAGAGGCTGGCCGCAAACTGGAGAGGGCAGGGAGGGGAGAGGGGTTCGTGGAGAGTAACCTAAGCTCCTTAGTGAGCTGTTCTTCACCATGACATCTTCCGGATTGGCCGTGGAGAGCCTGTTCCAAGTATGGCTGCCACCTGGGAACACCCAGGGTCGCTTTCACGGCACAATATTGTCTTTCAGCCGATACTTTGCAAGGAGTAGACGTCTCTCCCTGCCTTTTCCCCTCCGCCTACACTTCCCCCCCTCTCTTACCCACAGTCCCGTATGCAGGACTCTAATGGTTGGACTGCACGGACGGGGCACTGGCCTCAGACAGGAGCGAAATTCTCCCATCTCCAGGCCCTGGAGGGGCGCCGTTTGAAGATTGGCAGGGCCCCAAGACTGCTGGGCAAACAGTTGCCTCTTTTCACACTGGGTGGAGGTGTGGAGCAGAGCACTAGGGAAAAGTCAAGGATGTAACCCTGAAAACTAGGCCTCGGCATCGCTCCTCAAGGCCAAAGCCAGAGAAGTGAGGGGTGCTTTCTGGGAGAGAGAGTGGGGCAGAGTTGGACCTGGAGGGTAGGAAGGGGGAACCATTTTTGTTACCTCTCGCACTTTCCTAAAAATAAATAAATAAATAAATAAATAAATAAATAAATAAATAAATAAATAAACAAACGAAAATAAAAGGCAGTGGACTTGTGAAAGGGGAGAAAGGAGGGAACTTTTACTTCTGTTGTACGGGTGGTTGAGATGGGATTCCAGACGCCCACTAGGATGGCCGCCCTGAAGAGTTCATTGGCTTTCTTAAACATAATCTGTACGAAGTACGTGCATGGCCGGTGCCCAGCTCCCACTGCCCGCCGCACCCAGTGCCTGTTCCTCTGCTTTGCCGTGCCCTGCTCTATAGCGCATGCCATCTCCTGCTCTATGCACCCCCTGAGCCGCCATCACTCCTCCCTTCTTTCTTCCTCATGTCCCACAGGTAGACCCAGCTCTCAGCCCACCATTGGCCCTTCCAGAGACTTCCCCGGTCCACTCCTTCCCCTAGCACCCAAAGCCCAGCATTGTCACTAGGCAGTCTCAGAGTCGCTTCCCCTCATACCCCTAACTCCTCAGCTACCCCATATTGAACCCGAGACTCCCGCACCCACATTGTTACACAAAACATTTTATTTGTCGATTTTCATCCTAGGTGAGAAGAATAATCACGACATCTCCTGTAGCCCATTAGTTGAGAATAGCCTTGCAGAATTATAATACAGCGTGGCCAGCTGACTACTGGTGTCCATACAGGCAAATACAGGACGTTTGTGTCGGGAGCCGGGAGGTAGCTCATAGGGATGGAGGGCACGCTTTGCCCCCAGTGATTGTTCCCTGAGCACCACCAGGAACAGCCTCCCAGCGGCCTTGACCAGGTACCTCTAGAGTTAGCACCCTCGGCGCCAGCACCAGAAGGAACGCTTTCAGTTACCACAAGAATCCTCCAGTTGCCTTTTTTTTTTTTTTTTTTGGGGGCCAGTTGCCCTTTGTTGCCACGTGCCCTCTGCCCCTCCCTGCTTCACCCCCATGCCGCCGAGGGCGACTTCTCACAAGGTTAGAGAGAGAAAGCAGGGCTTACTCCTGCTTAGAACTGCAGGCGCTTCCCACAGTTCGTAAGGGGTGGCCCAGAACATTCTGCCATCCGCTCTTCCTCTTTCACACACGCCCCTCCAGGACTTCTCTCTGTTCCTCAAACATCTTCTTGCCTCAACAGACTTCTGTCTGCCGATATCTTTCCCGGGCATGTCACCAGGGCTCCCTGATTCTGCAACAAGCGTAAGCACTCCCAACCTTATGGCGCTGGGGTTTGCCTGTACCTCCCCTTCCCTGCCCGGTTCAGGTGTGTTTGTACTTGTTTACTCCGTCACGGTTGCACAGCAGAGCAGAGTTCAGCGTGGTGTCGCCTCAAAGTCGAGCGGCCAGCAGTGTCTTCAGCTAGTGGAGATGTTGTGTTTCTCGCACAGTGTTAACACGGGGTCCGTGGCAAAGTTGCTCTCGCTGAAGCTAAGTTCAAGGCCAGGGAGCTCTTCCTAGTTACTTTCCTCAGTGTTGGGCACCCGGAGGTCAAAGATGAAGCCATAGCACCAGGCAGGGAAAGCAGAAGAAGGAGGCAAAAGACTTCTTGGCAGGAGCGGGGCTCATTAGCATTCATGCCATATTTTCCTAGGGTCTCCCCTGAGCAGTCGCAAAGGTTTCAACCACTGAGGCTGCATCCCACCATGCCACCAGCCACTGGAGCACTAAGGGTCCAGACTCAAGGGACCCTGAAGAGCCTAGACTCTCGATGTCCCTGGAGTGCTTCCAGACTTGGTCCAAAGACACCCGGGGGCGGATACACGTTATTTCCAGTGGTGTTAATGGTTGTTCCCAGCCACAGCCTGCTATTTTTTGCCCTTCTTGTAAGAGCCACCTGCAGAGGGTGCTCAGTTGGACGTCGGCGTGTGCCTGCGCTCCCATCAGTGCCCAGAAGTGCAAGCTCAGATCAAACCTAGGTCACCTGCATGCAAAAGCGTGCCCTAGGCCCCTGAGCTTTGTCTCTGCAGCCCCGGAAAGACTTGCAAGAGTTTGTTTGCTGAAGAACCCCATCTGGCTTCCCTTTAACTCATTGGCCAGGAGCTGAGCTTCCGCTTACATAACTCAAAAGACTCAAAAATGATGGTGGTTGTGTTTTTGTTTTTTTGTCAAGCTCTATAGTGAAAGTGAGAAGGGGTCAGGACTAGCTGTTGTGGAAACTAGCCAGCAGCACCTGGTGCATGATATGCTTGGAACTGCCAGCAAATAAAGTGTGTGGCATGTTTATAAATAAATAAATAAACAAATTATAAACAAATAAATAAATATTTGTAAAAAATTTATAAACAAATAAATAAATATTTGTAAAAAGTATGCCTGAACGAAGGGTCAGTTCACAAATAAAGTGGATCTGACCAGTCATTTTCTAGATGCTAGTTAGGGCAGCACTAATCTGTAACAGTATTGCTTTTTGGCTCGCCCCGGCGATGCTCTGGTTACACCTACCTCTGCACTCAGGGAATTACTCCTGGCAAATGCTCGGGGACCATAGGGGTGCCAGGGATCCAGCCAGTTCATGCGTGTGCAAGACAAATGCTCTACCCACTGGACTATTGCTCCAGCCCCACATGTTTCTTATATTTGAATCAGTGTTTTATTTATATTTTTAGTCCTTCTACTTTGTTTAGTTTTCAGAATGCTCAGCTGCACACATAT
>JAJIBD010038438.1:0-47500 GCA_021461705.1 Cryptotis parvus
AAGCGGGATCCGTGTTATTCACAGAGCGAGATCCGTGTTATTCACACATGCGGCTCGACCTGGCCAGCCACAGAAAGTCGAGACCCCAGTCTCGCTCATGCACTTTATGTGCAAGGTGCTTCAAAGGCCATTCGCTGATAGGTGCACCCTGTTACACGTAGTTTCCCAAGGTTATTTTCGCCCCAGACCCTGTTTTGAATCCCCTCAGGTCTTCTTGACAGTTTTATCTGGTGCATTTGGTCCCATCTGCTCTCTGGGGGGTTTACTTCCCATAGTTTTCTCAGGCCCATTTGGTCCTTAGGAGTAACCACCGGCTCAGACCTGCTCAGCCCAGATCCGGTGGTGATTTATTGTCTAGAGAGTTTACTCCTGATTCTTGTTTCACTTCAGGGCCATGGATGTGGAAATGCTCAGAGCCAGATTGTCAGCAGATCACTGGCTAGTTCTGTAACCCTGGTGCTGTTTTCTGATATGTTTCCTGTATTCTGCATGTAAGAGCCACTGACGTGAGAGTAGGGATAGAACTGTGGGCAGAAGCCTTTGGAGGTAGAGCCACAAGGCTGGCAGCTCAGAGCAGGCAGATGGTGCGGCCAGTGGATGGCAGAGCTTTGGGGGGGGGTCTTGAACAGCAGGTACCCGTGTGGAAACAGCTTAGGGCAGAACTCTGGGCCATGTTCTTAATTTTTAGTAACTTTCTGCTTGCCAAAAACTCAAACTCAGCTTAAGATAGATCATGTTCTCCTGCAGACCTTTCTCATTTATGCTTTCATCCTTGTTTTGTTTGGGGGGGGGGCGCACGCCTGGCAGGGCTCAAGGGCTGTTCCTGACTCTCTGCTCAGGTGTAGTGAAGTGACCCCGGTGTATCTCCAGTCTGGATCGCTTGTTCCTCTATATTTTCCCGTGACTTTCAGGGATTTCTTTCATTCAGGCCCCAATGTCCTATGTCAGAGTCTGCCCACAGCAAGGAACAACCTTGGGCTGGTCACCTTGACGTTTGTTAAGACTTCTCAGCGGTATTGTTAGTAGTGCCTGGGGGGGAAAATCATTAACAAATAGTTCCGTCACCAGCTTCGACCCTCAGATCCCCAAGGAGGAACAGCTCACTGGACAACGTGCACATCAGATTGGGGGTACCGGGCACAGTGCCGGGGAGCCCCACAAAGCTCCTGCAGGCAAACCAGGGGGCTGCAACAATGCTACATCCAGGCGCCACATCTCCCTGTGGGCTCGGTCCTGGCACATAGCAAATGCTTGATTAAATATTTGTTGACTGTCAACTGAGTTTTGCTGAAATGTTCCTCTCTGTGACCGGGAACAATTCAGACGCCACAGGCTTGATGAAGTGTGGAGGCCAGACACTCGGAATCCTCAGGTGCTGCTCTTGACGGGCCTGGGCCAACTGGGCAGCAGTGCCCAGTGAGGGCCTTTGGGAACTAGTCTGAAGGAAAGGACTGAGGAAACGGGGCTACATCAACCCTGTCACAAGCCAGACGCCAGGGAGCCAGTTTAACGGAAGGTGACTCCTGGCCAGTGAACACCTTTCTCCCAAGGCCCTTTTGGAGATGTTGGGGGAAGGTAATGCAGCTCTCTGGCCCTGCCGTTGACTCCCTGTCTCAGGATGGGAGTGAAATGTGCGGGGATGCTCCAGCAAGCAGAACAGGAGGGCTGCGTGGGAAAGACGCGGCGTGGCAGGGAGAGAAGTTGTGCAAGTGGGTTGGGTTTGGTTTCCAGTTGATTCCGACTGGCTTCTCCTCACCCAGGACAGTAAATCTCACTGGATTCACTTTGATCTGTTATGATGAATGGGATCGTTGAGCAAAGGCAAGGTCACTGCCGCCGTGTGTGTTGTTTCATGTTTCCGTGTTTCCTCTCATCAGACATGAAAGTGCTTTTATTATAATGAACCAGGTTCCACTGGCGGGTTTGGAACGTTGATCAGATGTTTCATAGAAGATGGAGGTAATCCTTTGCCAGATTAATCCGTGAAAGCATAGGCTCTGTCATGTTCTTGAGAACAGCTGCATTAAAAGAGCCTGAAGTACACATTGCCAACTCCTAGTACCCAGCCCGTCACGGCTTTGGATCCTCAGACTAGTTTCTCTGTTACGTAACGCTCATTCTGGCTAAGTGCTTCACTGAAGAGCTCTTGATGGCAAATGTGGACCAACATTATAGCATTTCAGATGCCTTTTTCAAGAGACAAAGAGCATTTGGACCATCTGGAGAGCTTTGTGGGCAGGAATACTGCGCCTGTGGTGTTATTCTTCTTGTGTCTACAGTAACTCTCTGATAGTATCTTTCCAAGGCACATGATTTGCTTGATGGAGACATAAAACCCCAGGCGAGGTGTATATTCTAAGCCAGAATCAAACAGCATGTAAGTTATTGCCTATTTGGAGAAGTCTTTTATGAAGCCCGTGCAGAAATCACCTTCCCCTCCTGCCCCCAACATGCCAGCAAAAGCTTTTATTCCCATCCGAACACGTGGCAGCATCACATAGAAGCTTTGACGTTTTCACAAATAATAATGAGCCTCAGAAAATCTCACTGAAGGGCAGCTTCAGGATCATGAGCACACAGACGTGTGAAACGCGGGTGTGCTCAGAGAAGAGTTCGGTCTGCCAGGCAGTCAGTCTGTTTTCCTTACATAAAGTAAAAAGGCCGTTTCTTTCTTTAGGAAGCCAGGATTTGTATCCTCAAGTAGACAAATTATCAGTGTTCTGCTTCTGAAGGATTACTCTCCATGCTGGAGATAGAAATCATTCCAAAGCAACACCCTGAGATAGTGCCCAGTGCTTTACCAGCTGGCCTTCTGTGTGTGCCCCTCACGGGAAGGGGGGCAGGGGGAGGAGCCTGTTGCCCTCACAGGTGTGTGCATTTCTGGAGCGCATACTGACAGCGGAAGATGCAAGGAGATGACAATCCATGTGTAAATAGCATTGCTTCAGAGCTATGTTTCGGTCACACTGCTTTCTTTGCCAGACTGTCCAAAGCTGATTAAGATGCGGTGTCAGTGGAAATGCTAATGCAGTGACGTAGGAGAGAAATGATAATGCAGAGAGTGGTAATGCAGTGTCCGCTGCCCCCGCCAGCCCGGTAATGCCTTTTGCCTTTTTTTTCCTTTGTTGGTAGCAGTGATCATGTGCGCTCTTATGTAACTTTTCTCATAGTGCTCCCCAAAGGCAGCAGATAAATTGCAACTATACATAACAGCTAACCACCACTTTCAAAAAAGCCGTGAATCTAGCCAGGCTGAGCGGGCTCAGTAACTGAAAAAGTGAATTTGCGCCGCCCAAACTTGTTTCGGAGATTTGAACTGATTCTGTTCCAGAACTCCCACCCAGCCTCATTAGTCTTGGCTAGGCCTTTGCCATCCTCCTAAAATTGATTTAAAAGAAACAAAAACAAAGAAGAAGAGCTTAAGATGACCCTGAGGGCTTTACAGCCCGCCTTAGAAATGGAACACTTTTCTGTCTCAAAGTGGTATGATGAAAAGAGAGGGAGAGTAAAAGAAAGAAAAGAAAGGGAAAGGCACTTCCCTAAAGCAGCCGCTGAGGGGCCAGAGAGATAGCACAGCTAGGGGGCGCTTGTCTTGTAGGAGACCAACCTAGGCTTATCCCAGCACCCCACGCACTGCTAGGAGTGATCCTTTAACAGAGCCAGGACTAAGCCCTGAGGACTAGTAGGTAAACAGAAGATTCCCACTGATCCACAACCTTGGGAGACCCTGAGGGAGTCTCTTCCTCAGAACATCACCACGCTAAAGAGGCATTACAGAAAGAACATGATGGTCCCGACGGGGACTCTGGGAAATCATTGAGGACATCTACAGTGGGCTGGAATAGAGGTTCTGATGATGAAGCAAATTCCGAACCAAGAGTAAAGCTAAAGCTGTTGGATGTGTGATGAGTGGAGACCAATAGTAGCTCCGAAAGTACCCGGTACCCGAGTACCCGTACTCGGCACGCTCCCCGAGGGCCATCTCTACTCCTTGTGTACTTAGCAAAAAGTATGTAGTTGAAAACGCTGCTTTGGCTTTCCGGGTGCTTCTCACCCAGTGCTTCCAAATGAAGTTTTAGGAGCAAGTAGAGGAAGCAACACTGTCGATAGCTGCCAGCACTTGTCAGCATCCATAGGGAGTCATCTGGGAAAGAAGAAGGAAAAAATAACGTTCGTTGTTAGCCTGAAAATGTCTGATTCCTTGAATGCAGTTTTGACTTAATTCTGTGTCTTGTTGGAAGAGATGGGGGAGAAATATCAGCAGGTATCACGGCAGCCCAGAGTGTCTGTGGACTGGCGTGGTGCCTGTGGGTAAATTATTGACTGTGATCATTTAAGTTGGAGCCCCAGCAGGGTGTCAGAAGTTACACAAGACACTCACCTACAGCGGTGTGTTGTTGGTGCCGTTGAAGGCAGAGTGCTGTCAGCAGCCTGGTTCTTTATTTCCCAACCACACACGCCCAAGAATGTTGTCTTTGAATCATGAGCTGGTATCAGCTGAATATTTTTCACATGTCATCTTGATTTGGTGACTGCTTAATATTCTTGCAACATAAATTCAAAAGCTAAGTTTCACAGTGTAAGAAATCAAAGAGGTACACGGTTCATCATGATCAGAAGAAGCAGTGGGCATTTTTTAAGTGAAAGGGTCGTGTGGGTATTTCATAAGCTCTTTGAGATATGTGTGCATTTTTGAAGTTGTGTGAATATGACTCTTGTCCAATTTTTAGCATGCTTGCTTCATAGTCCTGAGGCTAAATCTCCTCCCTGTGGCTTTGTTGTTTTAAAGCTGAGTTTCCAAAAGTGTTTTTAAGCTTCCAAGTCATACAGTGACAGATTTATTAATTCATTTTCATTAACCCAGCCACCTTTTGATACTTTTGAATATGTAAATGAAAATGTATTGTAGGCCCTTGAATGACATGAATCAATGGGAGAGAAGAGAGAGAGAGAGAAAAATTTGGGGGTGTGTCTAGATGAGGGAAAGGATACAAGAAGTCAGTAAATTCCATTTTCTTTCATACATCTATTAGATTTTTGAAAAGCATTTACCTGCTCTATAGATAAATTTATATTTTTACTTCTCTCTCTAAAAATTGGGGTCATGCCCAGTGATGCTGAAGGGCCTGGTGTTATTTCTCCCAAGAGTTTGTGAGCATGGGCGGAGAGGGGGCAGAGTGTGGTCCCAGGGATGAGGCCTAGGACCGCCCCATGATGGATTTGGGCTCCACTACTTCAGAGTGTCCCCAGCCTGCCTTTCTTTTCTTTGTATTATGTCAAGATGCTGGTTCTCCCACTCACTGTGCCAAGCAAACAATTTAAATGCTTCATTGTGTTACCATTTGCAGATTCTATTAGAAGAGGGAGTAAAAGCAAAATTTAATTAGACATAGCTGGTGTTGCCATAGTTCTGTAACAGTGTCATAGAATTAATATGATCCATTTATCTTGGTTTTGTTTGTTTGGTGTTGATTTGTTGTGGTTTGGTTTGGTTTGGTTTGGTTTGGTTTGGTTTGGTTTGGTTTGGTTTGGTTTGGTTTGGTTTGGTTTGGTTTGGTTTGGTTTGGTTTGTTTGGTAGAGGCACACCAGGCAGTGCTCAGGGGGTGTTCCTGGATTCATGCTCAAGAGTCACTTCCTGAGGTGCTCAGGAAGCCAGATGGTGCCTGGGATGGACCCCAGGGCTCCTGCATGGCAAAAGCACCCTCCAGCCCCTCCTAGCTCTGCTCTCACCACAGCCCAACCCTCCTGCTCTTGCCCCAGCCCAGCCTTCATGTGTTTGTGACAATTTGTGACATATTGTAAGTGAAGTTTGGAATAAGTAAAACCCCAAGGGAAATGGGCACAGGTTCTCTTCCACATCCTGTCATCGAGGATCATCACTAAGTAGGGCAGAGACAGTACAACCTCTGGGAGATGGTTTTGAGGGCTGGTGGCCTGGTATGTTCCTTTTAGAGTGATGCATGGCAGCGCTGCAAGAATCCGGAGGGCCCTAAATAGAGCTTCTTATACTCTGGGGTCCTGGTCATTTGGAAACAGACTAAGGCGTGAACACAGCAGAAGAGTTTGCTTGTGTGTGTAACAAGAAACTAGAAAGGAAAATCAGGTCAGAGCAGGTGGTATGGGTGACGCCCAGCAGCTCCCTGCAAGTTCTGCACCTCAGTTTCTCCATCAGTGAAAATCTCTTTGGGGGCCCGGGGCAGGGTGGGACCAGGGGTGGGGCTTTCCCTGCAGTGCTCAGCTCAGGAGCCACCAGTGAGACTTGGGCAACCAAACCTGGTGGTCGTGGGGTCAGGCCCAGGGCCACTCAGGGCATGTGGTGCTGGGGCCGGCAGCACACGGGGACTCTGATACCAGGGACTGGAGCCCTGATGCTTGCTGCACCCTAACCTTGGACCCCTAATCTCTACACCCCTAGACTCTGGGCTCTCCTGGCCAGAAAATCTCCTAGCAGTGTAGCAGGATTCACTGGGATTAAGTTCTTTTAACACAAATTCTCAAAAAAAAAAAAAAAAATAGGCTATTGCAACTTTTGTTTTCCTCTGAATGGTAATGACGTTGTGAAATGGAAAACGTATTCTGGCATTTGAAATCAAGAGAAAAGTGAGAGTGCCCCATGCCTCTAAATATAGAACAAACTGTTAGAAACGGCAAGGGGTGGGCTGGGGGTAGGGGAGGACACCTGAGCAGTGGGGCTGGCTTGCGCACCCAAGCCCAAAGCAAGAGAAACCTAAACTCGGACTGTTGGTGCGGAAGATTCCAAAGTGGGCTCCCCAGGGAGGCTGACCCCTGGCTAATGTGAGGAAGAGAATCGTTTACCCAAGAAATCATTTGTGAGCAATTGCTGACTGTTCACCAAAGGCCCAGGTGATCCTAAAATTTTTCTTCAGTTAAGGTACTTACCTTGCAAGCAGCCCACCTAAGTTTGATTTCCTGGACCTTTCCAGTACTGATCCCTGAGCATAGAGACAGGGTGTACACTCTGAGTACTGCCTAGTGTGGCCCAGAAAACACGCAGAATAAAATTTCTCCTAAAAAAACACCCCAGAGAAGGATGCACCTCGGCAGTATTTCCTGTCTGTGCCCAGTGGACACAGCACTTTACCCAAGAGCAGAGACTATTTTTTTTTTGTTTGTTTTTTGCTTTTTTGGGTCACACCCAGCAATGCTCAGGGGTTTCTCCAATTCTTCTGCACTCAGGAATTACTCCTAGCGGTGCTCGGGGGACCATATGGGATGCCGGGGATCGAACCCGGGCCGTCATAGGCCGGCCAAGTGCAAGGCAAACGCCCTACCCGCTGGGCTATCGCTCCGGCCCCCAAGAGCAGAGACTATTGGCAGAGAGGGAGTGGCCCGAGCCCAACGCTGTTCACTGACACTGGCTTGAGAATTGACACCTCATGGCGGGTCCCTGACTGCAGTGCCCTGGCCTGTAGTCACCCTGTTGGGAGGACTTGGCACCTGACCCGCATGGAGTAAGCAAACTCTTAGAGAATGTAGCTCTTACTAAACATCCATGTCTCTTTAGGCAAAGTATGAGCCCATTTCTCAGATGAAGAAATTCAAACTCAAACTATTTGGCCTTACAGAAGGCAACACTGATATTCAAGCCCAGGTTTCTGCGTCTTACGGCTGGGTGCAGTGGGCATCACTACAACAGTACCAAAAGCACTGTGCCCGGTGGTCACACGTGATGCTGGCTCCGCCAACACAGACTCTGTGGGCTTGCTGGGTCGGCTCTCACCGATCATGCTCCTTCTGGCCTCAGTGGCTTTGCCTGAAGCTCCTCTAAGCTACTCTGCCTTTTCCATATACCCAATGGTTACCCTTTTTTTTTGTGTGGAAGGGTGATGTGGTTGACCCAAAGGGCCAGTATTTAGGGTCACTCCTGGCGAGATGTTTGGGGAACCAAACATGCAAGACAGGTGCCTTACCGAAAAGGGATATATGTAATAACCCTTCAGTGTCTGTATTGAAAACCATAATGCAGGGGGATTGGAGGAGGGGGGAGAGAGAGAGGGGGGGAAGAAAAGTGCCTGCTATAGAAGCTGGTTGGGGGTGGGGTACAGGGCACATAGGAGCTGGGGATTGTGCACTGGCAGAGGGATAGGTGTTGGAACAGTATATGACTGAAACCCAATCATGAACAGTTTTTTTGGGGGTGTCACACCCAGCAATACTCAGGGGTTACTCCTGGCTCTGCACTCAGGAATTACTCCTGGCAGTGCTTGGGAGACCATATGGGATGCCGGGATCGAACCCAGGTCGGCTGCATGCAAGACAAGCGCCCTAGCCACTGGACTATCGCTCTGGCCCCATCATAAACAGTTTTGAAATTGTCTGTCTCACGGTGATATATATATATTTTTAAAAAATGACAAGTTCCTTGCCTGGACTGCCCTCCGGCCCCTCAGGTCCTCCTGCAGGGAAGCCTCCGCCTCCCAGCTCCAGGTGACTGAATCCCTCTCCTGTGTCCTTGCGTGGGCCCCATGGGCTCATGGTATGTGCCCCAGGAACATGGTAGACATTCGGTACCTGGAGGAACAAAAGCTTACCTAATGTAGTGTCTGTCTTAAAATCAGGCTAGTTTGAATAATTCATTTTGATAGTAAACACTCATAATTAAAAAATAATAACAGTGGAGTCAGAGACTCCCGGAAGAATCCCCCGAGATCGCTAGGAGGATTGGTTGTGCTCTGGATGGCCTTGAGCTTCCCCCAGGAGCAATTGGGAGCTGCTCAGGAACCAGGGATGAGACCTAGGCCTCTCCGTGCAGAGTATTCGCTAACCCATGGACCTACGTCTCGAGCCCTCAGAGACAATTTGTTTTCTTAATTGTTTTGGGGCCACACCCAGCAGTGTACATGAAGATCATCTGGGATGCCGAGGATCAAACCCAGGTCGGCTGTGTACAAGAAAGGGAAGTGCCCTTCCTGCTGTACTGTTGCTCTGGGCCCCTCAGAGACAATTTTTAAAGAGGAAGATGGAAAAGCATTTTTTTTTGCAGGTTTAGGAATTGAAACCAAGGCTTGACGCATGTAAGGCATGTGCTTTATCACTCAACCACGTCCCGCCCACTCTTAATTCCTTCCTTCCTTCCTTCCTTCCTTCCTTCCTTCCTTCCCTCCTTCCTTCCCTTCCTTCCTTTCCTTTCTTTTCCTTCCTTCCTTCCTTCCTTCCTTCCTTCCTTCCTTCCTTCCTTCCTTCCTTCCTTCCTTCCTTCCTTCCTTCCTTCCTTCCTTCCTTCCTTCCTTCCTTCTCTTTTTTGGGTCACACTGGGCAATGCTCAGGGACTCTGCACTCAGGAGTTACATCCGGCGGTGCTTGGGGGACCATATGGGATGCCGGGCATCAAACCCAGGTTGGCCACATGCAAGGCGAATGCCCTACCTGCTGTACTATCCGCCCAGCCACTCGCTCGCTCGCTTTCGCTTACTTGCTTGCTTTTGTGAGGGGGCACATTTAGCAATGCTTAGGGAATATTCCCCACCTCTTTTCTTGAGAATCACCCTTATTGGTGCTCAGGAGACCAGGCAGCACCAGGGATCAAGCTTGGGCCGCCTACATGCAAAATATGCACTTAGCTCTTTGAGGTAGCTCTCCAACACCCCTGTACCTAAGTTTTAGGTTTGCCTTTCTTCACTTTTCTGCTTTCCCTCAGTTTTGTGTATCATTTAAGAAAATGATGCTGCCTCAGGGAGCAGCTACCAAAAGAATTCTCCCAAAACTAGACATAATTTGTTTGTTTTACTAAGGTGTTTTTCTCCTTTCTCTTAAATTACTTCTGTTCATTTCTAAAACAAGCTCTGAATTAAGTTTTATCTGTGTTCACAGAATGTAGATGAAATTTCCCAAGTGTGGAAACTATAAAGAACTATTCCTAGAAGAATTTTAACAGTTGTGTTTTTAGCAAATTACTATTTATAATTCAGACTTCTGAAACAATGTTGATAAGAGATTTTTTTTACAGGATAATAATATCCTGCATAGCATTCCCTTTTAATTTTAAAGGGAGCACCATAGGGAGCTGGCTGGTGGTTTGGGTCACACCTGGCAGTGCTCGGGGCACTTAATCCTCAAGAGATCACTCCTGGTGGTGCTCAAGGGACCATGCGCAGGGCTGGGGATTGAATCAGGGTTGGCTGAATGCAAGAAAAGAGCTTAACCCCCTTTTCTCTATCTCTGGTCCTGATATAAACTTTTAAAAAAAGTTTACCACTAAACCACATCCTGGTATAAACTTTTTTTTTTCTTTTTTGGGCCACACCCGCAATGCTCAAGGGTTTCTCCTGGCTCTGTACTCAGGAATTGCTCCTGGCGGTCCTCGGGGACCATATGGGATGCCGGGGATCGAACCCCGCCAGCATGGGCCGGCCGCGTGCAAGGCGACACCCCTACCCGCTGGGCTAGCCGCTCCGGCCCCTGGTATAAACTTTTTTTTAAAAAAAGAAAAAAAGTTTTTATGATGAGTGTTTAATGATCATAAGACCAGGGGCCGACAAGATAGTATTGTGGGTATGACACTCACCTGGCACTCAGCCAGTCTCCCCGGTTCAATCTCAGCATCTCACAGAGTCCCTCCCAGCACCTCTAAGAGTAATCCCTGAGTGCAGAGTCAGGAATATATGAATATATATTCATATGTGTGTATATACATGTATATAATGTATGTATGCATGTGTGCATGAATGTATGTATGTAGGTATGTAAGTATGTATGTATGTATGTATGTAGTATACATGGAGGACCACTCCCTAAAGGACCCAGGAACCGTCTGTTGCCCAGGTTCTTACTGAGCCTCTCTCAAGGTTCTTTTTTTTTTTTTTTTGTAGTCATTTTTTTTTTTTTTATTTTTTCCCCCCCAAATTTTATTACACCATTTTAGACATACAATTGAAAGATGCCCAAGTAGAGTTTTTGGTTCTACAGTGTTCCAACACCCATCCCTCCACCCAAACCCATCTCCCATCACCAGTGTCCCCACCTCCCTCACCCCTCCCACACCTCAACTACTTGGCGGGTTCTGTATGTCATTTCTCTCCTCTCTATCTCTCCCTCCCCCCAAACTTTCCTGCACATCGTGGAATGCAGTGCATTAAAAGACATCACTGTTTCCCACTATTTTAATGGACCGGCGGCAGCAAGCGGCCCCGGCGACCTGGGCTCGAACTGGTTTTGCTCTGTTAATCTGGTCTTGAGGCAGTTTCCCAGCATCCGGACAGCGAAGGTGGCAGCTAGTGTGGTGGGCGAGTCCCATCCGGCTGCTTCCGGGACCCCCAGAGGTGATGGGCCCACTCCCAAAACCCATCTGTCCTCCCGGAGGCCCCATAGTCAGCTGGGCCTGGGGCGAGCCGGGAGTTCCAGTTTCCCCAGCCGCTTGTGAGGCTCTTCATGCTATGGCTGGTGGCCTCAGGGCAGCTCCTGGGCGGGCCACCAGGCTCAAAAAAATGGAGAGGGGAATGGCCGACCCCTGACTCCATCTGACGAATTCCCAGTGATTTCCACTTCTGGGAGCCGCCTACCTGGGCTCGAACTGGTTTTGCTCTGTTAATCTGGTCGTGAGGCAGTTTCCCATCTCTCAAGGTTCTTACCTGAACCCTTTCATTGCAGAGCAGGTGCTCAGCTCTCTGGCTCAGTATGAGGTTTTTGTGTTGGATTATGTTTTTGAGAGTTTTTTTTTCCTTTTTAAGTAGTGACCCATGTATTGGTAGACTCTTAGCAGGTTGCTTTTTCCTGCTTCACTGCTTCTTCTCTTGTTGCAGTTTTCAGTTTTCAATAGGGAGTCAGTCTCACTCTTAAGACTTAAATCTATGTTCTCCCAAAGTCATGCTCAAGAGATCAGTCGAAAGTTGCTGTACAACCTCTTAGCAGCATAAGTCTGGACCTGAAACAAGATGAAACCTTTTCCTCCAGCCATGGCAGAGAGAAGAGACAGTCCGTGGGGGGAGAGCGAAGCCGCAGGAGGGCCCAACAGTCTGGTGTTGCCTTTCCTCTCATGCCGCCCCTGGTTGTCCCCTGACACATCCCCACCCCTAGGCAGCGTCTTCTCCGCCTACACCCCTGCCGTCCTTTTCCTCCCTCCCTGTGCCATTGCATGAGGCCCTAGACTGAGAGGATTAACCAGCTTGTCTCTGGGAAAGCAGGATGCCGTATCATGTTCCCGCCACTGCAGTGTGGGAGGTGACTTGGTGGCCGGCCAGGCAACATGAGCCAGTTACTGCCCTGTGTGAGGGCGTGGGACCCTCTCCTCAGCTGGCAAAGGACACACCCACAGTCTGCCCGGGTTCAGTGTGCAGTGGAATACATGAGCCGAAGGAAAATGGGAGGTGGAGAACCCAGGGGTCTCTCTGCAGAGAAGTCTTCATTATCCTCGGACCCCTCGCCTCCCAGTTGGGTATGTGTCCCCTGCATGGTTGAATCAACAGTCTAGAAATAACCCTGACGTTAGGAGGTGTTTTGGTTAGGCGTGTTTCCCATATATCCGGATCTCGGCTACACCAGGTCTGAACCTCCACTCTCTGTATCCATGTCATTCAGTAAATTGGTTTACCTACAAAGCTGCTAGTAACCAAGCTTTCTGGGCGTAACATGCAGCCCTAACAAACTCCAGTGAGTAAAAACAATGCTCTTTTCAAGGAATGTTGTTCACCGGTTTTGTTGGTGCTCTCTCTCTCTCTCTCTCTCTCTCTCTCTCTCTTCTCTCTCTCTCTCTCTCTCTCTCTCTCTCTCTCTCTCTCTCTCTCTCTCTCTCTCCTCCCACCCCCTCACATTCTTACAGCCAGCAGAGTTAGGGGACCAGGCAATGACAGTGATCGAACTGAGGTGAGCTACATGCAAGGCAAACACGCACACCCATGTACTAATTCTCTGGCTCCCACCTGGAAAACATTTTGAAGATACTGATGCCAACCACCAGATACTCAGATGTGACTGCTGTCGGGTGAGCCCAGATATCTGCTGTTCTTAAAAGTTCTCCAAGCATGAGCAGTTGAACTGAGAGTCAGTGCAAAGGGAGATGAGTGAGCTAGAGAGGAACAAATCAATCAACAGTCTCTGACAAGATGTTGTCGTTCTGTCCCCTGAATTGTGGCGCCCTTTCTCTTAGGCATACCATGCTATGGGAAGCACAGAACCTCCAGACTCGCCTAACTCAGCCTCTAGGTTTTGGTGGGGAGTTACTTTATTGGGTCATGCCTGTAACTGCTCAGGGTCCTGGCTCTGTGCTCAGGAATAACTTCTGGCAGTGCTCTATGGACCATTTGGGACATTAGACCCATATTGGCCATGTGCAAGGCAAACGTGCTGTACTATTGCTCTGGCTCTGTTTTACAAATAAAAGAAACAGTGCTCAAAATTTGTAATGTTCCAGAGGCCACACTTTCTAGCACCCATGCTCCCTTGAGGTGACAGACAGCAAACAGTCAACCCCATGGAAGACAGCTGCTTTGACAATTCAAAAACTACAGTTTATTGTATGGCTTGGGTGCCAAAGACTTGGCTGTCCGATGGGCTTTATTAAAATGACCCTGTGAGGTAGCTGTTTCAGTCCCACCATAGATGAGGAAACAGACCCAGATTGTTGTCATGTGACATGGGTCTAAATTCTAAAACTGTGTTCTCGACCTAAACAGCCTTTTATGTTTTATAATTTAAAAATAACCAGCTGGGGGCTATAGAGTTCAGGAAGCCTCTGGACATGCTCTACGTGTGAGAGTCCCCAGTGTGATGTACAGTCCCCAAGCATACCAGGAATCACCTCTGAGCACAGAACCAGGAGAAAGCCCAGAGCACAGAATCAGGAGTAAACCCAGAGCACAGAACCAGGAGAAAGCCCTAAGTATTGCCAAGCATGGCCCCCAAACCCAAAAGCAAACCAATAGAAAAGCTTCCTGGATGGTTCCTTTGCGCATGCAGAGTGAAGACCTACTTACCACTCTGCTCGGTGCAGAGGACATTAACAGCCCAGTGGAGGAGCTGGGATGGCCACAACCTGCAATAGTGTTTCTGTTCTCTCGCCCTTCTAACTTTGTTCTCTTCCTTTACACTGCTGAGAACATGAGCTTGACAGTGGTGCGCATTGCCCCCGCCCCAAGCTAAACTTTGTTTATTTTTGCTTTTGTTTTTGTTTTGGCTTTTTTGGGTCACACTGACAATGCTCAGGGGTTACTCCTAGCTCTACACTCAGGAATGACATGGCGGTGTTCAGGGGGACCATACGGAATGCTGAGGATCGAACCTGGGTCTGCTCTCGACCACACTCTACTCGGTCTGCTCGACCACACTGCCACCTGGGTCTTGCTCGACCACACTCCACTCTGGTCTGCGCTCCACCACACTGGGCCCGGGTTATCATACAGTGGGTAGCCACTTGAGGCCAAGCTGAATTAGATTCCGGCACACCTACAGTGCCACCATCCCCTGCCAGGAATGATCCCTTTCTTTAATCCCAGTGTGCAGCACACCTCCAAGGTAGGGGCAGTTGAGAATAGGAAGCAGGTCCACTTTCCAGCAATAGGAACTTTAATTCTAGGGATTGGATCCTCAACTGCTTGCTCCTTGAACAAGAGTAATCAACAAAGTACACTTAAAAAAACATGAAAGGGAACTTTATCTGTGAATGTATATCTTACCTTTTTTTGTTACTGTTTAGAGCAAATGATAGGATAAACTTTTATCTCCCTGTGTTTTAACTACTAAGCCAAGATCTTCACATGATAGACATAAATTTTAGGATGAAAAGTTATACTTAACTTTTAACTAGAGGACCAGAGAGCACAGTCAGCAGGGTACTTGCCTTGCACACAGCTGACCCAGGTTCAATCCCTACACCCCATTTGGTCCCCTGAGACTTGCCAAGAGTGATCCCTAAGTGCATAGTCAGAAGTAATCCCTGAGCACAGCTGGTATGGCCCAAATCCCCAGCCTGCAAGAGCTACCAGAGGGCTGGAAAGATAGTCCAGCGGTTAAGGCACGCACCTTGACTGCAGCTGATCTGGGTTCAATCCCCAGAATCGTTCAGACCCCACCACGACAGATCATGTGCCCCTTCCCCAATAGAAAGCCCCGCTGGACACCTGCTGCGCTAGATCCCAGAGAACAAACAAATGTGAAACCTATTCTTGCCCTGAAAGGGGAGAATGAGCTTGAAGATCTAGTTACCAGGTCATCTCAACAAGTAATTTCATTTATTGTTTGTTTGTGGGGGGGGGGGTGGCCACAACCATAGCTGGGGGAGGGGGAGTGGGCATTACTGCCCCGCTGGGTGCAGCTCAGCTCAGCAGCCCACAGCAAAGCAGCACCTTAGCCCTGCTGCGCCTCTCAGCCCTACTGCATTTCCTTCTGGCGGTTTCCTGTCTTCTCTTCCCCAGTGAGCTTATTTTCTCCATCTGTTGAACATTCCCCTACAGCTGCCCATCTCTTTTCCTTTCCTCTTTTCTTTCCCTCAAAACATTCTAACTTGGGGCCGGGTGATAGCACAACAGGTAGAGCATTTGCCTTGCACGTGACTGACCCGGGTTCGATCCCCGGCATCCCATATGGTCCCCGAGCACTGCTAGGAGTAATTGCTGAGTGAAGAGCCAGGAGTAACCCCTGAGCATTGCCGGGTAAAGCAAAACAAACAAAAAACATTCTAACTCATACGCTCCAGTATATCTTTTGGGAGAAAAAAAGAATAGAAGATTGAGAATTGGGGCCAGGAGATAGCACAGCGGGTAAGGTGTTTACCTTGTTTACCTTGCACACAGCCAACCTGGGTTCGATCCCCAGCATCCCTATGGTCCCCGAGCACCGCCAGGAGTAATTCCTGAGTGCAGACTAGGAGTAACCCCTGAGCATCTCCATGTGTGACCCAAAAGGGAAAGAAGAAGGGAGAGAACATTGAGAATTACTTGAAAACCTGCTAGGGGAGAATGAGGTCGAGAGGTGAAACAGGACATGCTGTTTCGGAGCTGGGATTTCATTATATTATTTTTCTCTACTGTGGTATAAAACTGAAATTGTCTTTAAGAAAAGGCTTTTCAATGTTTTTTTTTTAAAGTGAAAGGGATTTTTTTCCCAACATTGTCACTAGCTCAATGAATATTTAAAAAAAAAAAAAAAGCCCAACATACATCAGCCATTGGCAGCTCGGTCTTGGTCAGCTGGCAAACAGGAATGTTCTCCAAGGTTAGAAAACTGGAATCAGCTCCACATAGTTTCCAGGCCCAAGCTCACAGTCCCTGCAGTGTGATTTGTGGCTCCATTCATCTGTCCGAGAGAAATACAGCCTGTGCCTATGTTCCTCCTTTGTTTGCTTACCCGAACAAAGCTCTGGCCAGCACTTTCGGCCCAGTCACAGCACCAGCCCACGATGTCAGTCTACCATGCTTGGCACCACCCTGCTTCCTCGCTGTTTTCCCCATGCAAAACATTCCTTAGAATCAGCAAAATTCAGGAGTGCCATTGCCCCCTTTCCTGCTCCACAGATGTTACTTACCTCTTACCTCTTTCTTCTCCCAGAGGCCTGTCCCCTCCATCAGGAGTTTGCATGGGCGCCATCCTCGGGCCTGCTTCTCTAAGCCTCTCCCTCAGCTCTGCATGGCTCTTCTCTGCTGAGCCCTCAACAGACCACACAGCCTTTTCTGCCTCTGACAGGAGCCAGCGCACATTTTCTACCATTTTCAGCCCTTATTTCTGTCATGGGTCTGCCAAGGGCATGCCCTGGACAGGGCGTGAGCTAGAAGCGAAGGTTCCCAGCCTCGCTGACAGCACACTGTGTGGGGGCGTGCCCAAAGCTGGGCCTTCTCAGTGTCCAGGGGCCGCCAGGGATTACTTCTTCCTCAGCCTCCCTTCACTTTTCATCTTGAAAAATTTGGCCTGGAGACTTCATTTCTCCCCCCTTGTTTGGCCAACAAGCATTGGACGTCCTCCAACTACCTCCAACTCTTTCCTTTGTCTTTTCCTGTTTCACCACTATCAGATGTGACGTTGCTTCTGATGGCAACTCGACATTTGATAGTGGTGAAATAGGAAAAGTTTGACAGACTATGCCAAACCATGCCAGATTTTCTGTATTTCTAGAGGCTTGTTGGTTTTGTTGTTATCCTAAAAAAACAGTATGCTTGCTTAACTCTTCTTACCTTGGAAAGATCTGTAAATAAACACTTTTGCCAAGGCAGTGCACTGTTGTGTGTGTGTGTGTGTGTGTGTGTGTGTGTGTGTGTGTGTGTGTCCGTCTGTGTCTAAGTACAGGGCATTAAACCTATGGCCTCCTCCATGCGCTGCATGTGCTCTACCTCTGAGCAGTATCCTCGGCCCACATGTGATCGTCTAAGGCTGCTCTCATAGGAATTGTTTGCAAGTAGGGAGACCCTCTGTCACAGTGCTTTTGAGCATGCGATGGCCCCATTTGATTACAGCAGCCCAAAGGAAAGGGGGTAACTTTAGAATGGAAATAGACAACCATGCAAAAGAAATGAGAAACTAAGAGAAGTGGGTTATTAAGAATATAGCTAGCACAACTGAGCTGCGTTCTGTTACCCAGTCGCCCCTTTACTTGTTCCCTGTATATACTGATTCATTGATCTTCTATTCCCTGTTTCAATATACATCCAAGACTGCATTTTTGAAAGTGAGCATTTACAAATAAAATGCAAGGATTTATTAATAAAAGGTTTACTTCTCATCTCTTTACTAAAGTTATTTGCAACCACTGATACTGATCTGTTTCAGACCACAAAAATAACTTATATATGTACATGGATTTTATTGTAAAGGTCTGATAAACAAATAAGATAGAAAGATAACTCCTTCTCATTCCCTGATGGAAATTCTTTGCATTC
This sequence comes from Cryptotis parvus, assembly GCA_021461705.1. Lineage (NCBI taxonomy): Eukaryota > Metazoa > Chordata > Mammalia > Eulipotyphla > Soricidae > Cryptotis > Cryptotis parvus. The sequence continues at coordinate 17,821 of JAJIBD010038438.1, forward strand.
CAGTCATTGTAGGGAGGCCCCTCCAAGATCAAATAGAATGTTCACAAATTCCCTAGTGCTACTTAACTAGTTGGGCAAGTCATTTTGAGCCTATTTCTTCATCTTTAAAAGGAAGACAGGGGTTGTTACATGCATTAAGTGTATAAGGTAATATAATGTATCTGGAAATTGCTTCGTGGCTTTTATTCCTCTGTCAACTGTAAATTTATCATGTGAAGAGTAAGATGTCTTCTTAATAAGCAGCTAATTCTCACTCTTCCCCATCCTTATCCCATACTGCCCTGGATAAGACCAGTAAGTGACTAAGTGCGTTTTAGTTTCACTACATCTTCTTATATAGCCTATGGTTTGATTGATGGTGTTAGTGAGAAATGAAAGTAAGGTATGCGAGATAAGGTATCCTACTAAGGTATGCTAGAGTAGTTGTAATTCACACCCCAGATAATTACCCTCAATTAGACATGAGCTGAGAAGCATATTGAGCTTTAGAAATAGGACCTGGCCCTCTTTGCTTTCTCCTTTGCACTTAGTACTTTCTGGTAGGACTTGAGTTAGAAATGCACTTGCCTTATTTTGTTTTTAGGTAGTGGAGGGAGGGGAAGGGCCTGGGAAACAACTTTCCTTTTGTTGGTTTGCATTTGTATATCAAGTGTGTATGTGGGGGGACAGGAGGATTAGAACTGTCCGGTCTCAATCTCAGGTTAAAGATAAACTATTTCAGAAAAAATGAAATAATATTCCAAACCCAAATCAGAGATAAAGGTTTGTTGGGAGTTCTTCAAAAAGCTTTCCATTTAAAAAATGGAGGCATTACTACCCATGTTGTTAATGAAAGGTAAAATGTGTCTCTTTGTAAAGAAACTAACTTCTGGTGTGTAAGTGTTATTTTCTGCTATCAGGTATATGTTATTAGCCAGCCTCTACTTGTTCATAGTCTGGATGTGACCATTTTCTATTAACTTGAAATACACTTTAATTGTAACATACTGTTGAAGTGTTAATTCCATAATTGGGAAAATCTAGGTCCTTTGCGGGGTGGGAGTGATCAAATATTTATTTTTTATAATGATGCCTGGCTGTGACAAATTATTTTTTGCTGAGACCTAAGAAACTAGACTGTATATAGCTAATGGAAAACAAGTCTTCTAGAGAAGTAATATTTTCCATTATTCTTTTTTATAATTAAATGTAGATGTTAGCATTTATAGGCATTGCTTTATTTTTAGAAAGTTTGGTATTCATGGGTGGGGAAAATTCAGAAAACAGATTTCTTAAAAGCAAAATTTCTTTCTTTTTTAAAAATAGAATCTGTTTTAAAGATACTTTAAAGTAATAGCATATTTTTTTGAGTAACTTAGAAAGTTGTTTTGGAGGAAAAACTTGATCTTCCATTACATTGAGAGCACATAGCCCCAATCAACACATTAGGATCATTTTCTTTATAGATAGAAGACAGTGATAAAAGAAATTACTTGAGAAACCCAAGCCTATTTTGAATTGTCTGGTCCTAAATTATTTTTCAGACAGGGATCAGTACTTCTCAAAGAACTACAACTATTTTAGGGGTGATTTTTATCCCTGACTGCCAGCTTCATAACTGCTGCCTCTAACAGTGACACAGAATGGTAGCTGAGTTTCAGTGACCGAGCAATTGATTCTAATTCTCTTCACTGTTCCCTCTTTCCTATCACAGAATCGGAAGACTTTTTGATGGTACAGAACCTATTGTTTTGGACAGTCTCAAACAGCACTATTTCATTGACAGAGATGGACAGATGTTCAGATATATCTTGAATTTTCTACGAACATCCAAACTCCTCATTCCCGATGATTTCAAGGTGAGGGATTCTTGTTAAATTGCCAGTAGCATAAGTATGTGATTTATTTCAGTGGACTCTAAGAATATTTCTAGTTCTACACTTTTGACACATTCCAGTTCTAGTGGTATTAGAAGTCAGTTTATGGTTAAACTGTCTTTGTGAAATAGAGTATGTGGTCATCGGATTTTTATATAGCACAAAAGGACCACATTTTATTTTAATAATTGAATAACAGTTCACTTGAACACATTGAAAATCAGTTATTTTCTGTCAACATTTATTTCTAAGTCTTTGTAATCTGGAGAATAAAAGAAAAACTCGTTAACTTAAAAACCTTTATCTGGGGCCAGAAATATAGTACAATGGATAGTGCAGCTAAGTGTGATCCCCAACACCCCTAAGCCTTGCCGGGAGTGATGGCTGAGTGCAGAGCCAGGAGTAAGCCCTGAATACCACCATGTGCAGCCCCAAGACAAAACAAGAAAACAACTTTCCTGCCAGAAATTTCAATAAAATGCCGTACTGAATAAAAGTTGATCGTCTTGTTATCTTGGCAGTTTAGGGCACTGGAATTAGACAAGGAGAACGAATAGAAATTGGAAGTATTCCCAACAGGATTACCATACAAGCAGTTCTATAGAGACTTATAAGAGTTGACTAAGTGTGCGTGTATATATAGGAATTTGATGTACTATGAAGGTGCTATTTCAAGTCACTAGGAAAAGAAAAGAATGATTAGTAATTGGCACAGAGACATTTGGAGAATGGAGGGGTGAGGGTGGGGGAAATGTAACGCTATAAGTTTGTTTCAGTAGGCCACAAATATTCCAGAAATAAACATCAAATTAAAACTGTAAAAGTATTAGAAAAAATATAAAGGAGTTTCTAAAGTTAAAAAAAATTGAGGCATCAAGAGTCTGCTCAAGGAGACTTAATACCCAGAGATATCTTTCAAGGAAAAAAATTACAGTACTGAAGACATGAAAAGCAAATAAAAAAAAATCATCTTAGTCTAGAATAAATATTTGGATCAAGCAATGAATATTGACATAAAAAATTTCTTAAACTCTTATTAGAAACATACAAGCAGCTCAATGGGGAAAACAGATTTACTGAAACAAAATTTTCCAAAAGAAAAAATCAACTTGCCACTAAAAATTTGGTAAAATATTTAGTATAATATAAAAAATGTACAGGTAAAATTTTTTGAGTGGATAACATCAGTATACAGTCTTAGGGAATATTCAGTGGGTTAGGAATAAAAATGGATAAACATTTCTGGAAGATAATTTAGAAGTAATTATTATAATTTTAAATATATCTTCCTTGATCCATGTCTATTAATTTGTCTTCTAGAAAATATGCAAAGATATATGCACAATTAGGTCATTACAATCATAACTGTAATAGTAAGTATTAGACACAACTGAAAAAGCCTAATAGTGGCAAATGATGACAGATATTAATATTATAAAAGAACCTGGTAGATCTATGCCTATTGATATTTAGAGGGGGAAAATGAACAGCATTTATACTGCTCGGTGAAAATATTGAATTGTAAAATAGATATTGAATAGTCCTAGTTATGTGAAACTTTGTGTAGGTATTAGTAAGTAGAAGTAAAAGGAGTTAGAAGACTAGATTGTGTCTTAACTGCGTTCAGCCTGATGCCTAGGTTCAAAAGAAATGGCGGGGCTAAGGCATCTGTCTTGCACGTGACAGCCCCATCTTGATCCCCAGCACTGCGTAAGGCCCTTTAAGCACTGCCAGCAGTTTTCCTTGAGCACAGTGCCAGGAGTAAGCCCTGAGCACCATAGGTCTGGCCGCAAACTGGAGAGGGCAGGAGGGAGAGGGAGCGAGGGAGAGACACGGCTCCTTAGTGAGAGCTGTTGCTTCACCATGACCTCTTCCGGAGTGAACGTGCCGGAGAGCCTGTTCCAAGTATGGCTGCCGCCTGGGAACACTCCAGGGTTGTTTTCACGGTGCACAATATTGGCTTTTGCCTGTAGTGTTAGGTGTGTACGTCTCTCCTGCCTTCCCCTCCGCCACTTCCCTCCCTCACTGACCAGTGCCGTATGCAGGACTCTAATGGTTGGATGCAGGGAGGCCGCACTGGCCTCAGACAGGAGCGAATTCTCCCATCTCCAGGCCTGGAGGGGCTGTTTGGAAGACAGGCCCCAAGACTGCTGGGCACCCAGTTGCCCTCTTTTCACACTGGGTGGAGGTGGAGCAGAGCACTAGGGGAAAAGTCAAGATGACTCCTAGAAAACAGGCCTTGGCCTCGCCTCCTCAAGGCCTGTGCCAGAGAAGTGAGGTGTGCTTGGGAGAGGAGAGTGGGGCAGAGTTGGGCTGAGGTAGGAAAGGGGGAACCATTTTGTTACTCTCACACTTTCCTAAAAATAAATAAATAAATAATAAATAAATAAATAAATAAAAAACAAACAAACAAATAAATAAAAGGCTGTGGACTTGTGAAAGGGGAGAAAGGAGGGAACTTTTACTTCTGTTGTACGGTGGTTGGTTGTATTTCCAGACGCCCACTAGGATGGCCGCCTGAAGAGTTCATTGGCTTCTTAAACATAATCTGCCGGCGTGCGTGCATGGCCGTGCCCAGCTCCCACTGCCGCCGCCACCCCGTGCCTGTTCCTCTGCTGCCGTGCCCTGTCTCACAAGCGATGCCATCTCCCTGCTCTCCGCAGCCCCTGAGCGCCATCCTCCTCCCTTCTTTCTTCCTCATGTCCCACAGGTGACCCAGCTCTCAGCCCACCATTGGCCCCTTCCAGATACTTCCCACGGTCCACTCCTTCCCCCTAGCCCAAAGCCCAGCAGGTCACTAGGCGTCTCAGAGTCACTTCCCCCTCCAGCCCTAACTCCTCAGCTACTCCATATTGAAACCAGACTCCCACACACACATTGTTAAAACGTTTTATTTGTCGGATTTTCATCATGTATGAAGAATAATGATGACATCTCCTGTAGCCCATTGGCCCCTTGAGAATATCTTTGCAGAATTATAATACAGCGTGACAGCTGACTACTGGTGTCCATACAGGCAAATACAGGACGTTTGTGCGGAGCCGGGGGAAGCTCAGAGGGATGGAGGGCACGCCTGCCTCCAGGATTGGTTCCAGAGCACCACCAGGAACAGCCTCCCAGCACAGGGAATTGTCACCAAGTACCTCTGCAGACAGCCCCTCGCGCCGCACCAGAAGGAACGTTTCAGTTACCACAAGAATCCTCCAGTTGCCTTTTTTTTTTTTTTTTGGGGGTCCAGTTGCCCTTTTGTTGCCACGTGCTCGCTCTGCCCCTCCTGTTTCCACCCCAGTCCTCGCCGAGGGCGACTTCTCACAAGGTTAGAGAGAGCAGGGCTTGCTCCTGCTTAGAACTGCAGGCGCTTCCCACAGTTCGTACAGCCCAGAACATTCTGCCATCCGCTCTTCCTCTTCACACACGCCTCCAGGACTTCTCTCTGTTCCTCAAACATCTTCTTGCCTCTTGAGAACAGACAGTTCTGTCTGCCGATGCTCTTTCCCGGGCATGTCACCAGGGCTCCCTGAATCTGTCGCGTAGCGCCCCGGCCTGATGGCGCTGGGGTTTGCCTGTACCTCCCCCTTCTCCCTGCCCGCGTTCGGTGTGTTTGTACTTGTTCACCCGTCACGGTTGCACAGCAGAGCAGAGTTCAGCGTGGTGTCGCTCAAGGTCGGAGCGGCCAGCAGTGTCTTCAGCTAGTGGAGATGTTGTGTTTCTCGCACAGAAGCCGGGGGGTCCGTGGCAGTTGCTCGCTGGAAGCTGTTCAAGGCCAGAGCTCTTCCTGTTACTTTCCTCAGTGTTGGGCACCTCGAGGTCAAAGAGTGAAGCCATAGCACCAGGCAGGAAAAGCAGAAGAAGGAGGCAAAAGACTTTTTGGCAGGAGCGGGGCTTCCCCATTAGCATTCATGCCGTATTTTTCCTAGGGTCTCCTGAGCAGTGCGGGGTATTTGGGGACCACTGAGGCTGCATCCCACCATGCCACCAGGCCACTGAGTACTGGGAGTCCAACTCAGGGACCCTGAAGAGCCTGGACTCTCAGGCCGTTGGAGGTGTCTTCCAGACTTGGTGCCAAAGACACTGGGTGGGCGGATACACGTTATTTCCAGTGGTGTTAATGGGTTGTTCCCAGCCACAGTCCTGCCTATTTTTTCCCTTTTTTTGTGGACCACACGCCAGAGGTGCTCAGTGGTTACTGTCGCGCTGTGCTCAAGGCCTCCATCAGTGCTCAGAAGAGCATGTGGTGTTCAGATCAAACCTAGGTCACCTGCATGCAAAGCGTGTCCTAGGCCCCTTGAGCTGTCTCTGCAGCCCCGGAAAGACTTGTAAGAGTTTTGTCCTTGTCTGAAGAACCCCATCTGGCTTTCCCTTTTAACTCATTGGCCAGAGCTGAGCCTTACTTAACTCAAAAAAGGACTAAGAAAATGATGGTGGTTGTGTTTTTGTTTTCTTTGTCAAGCTCTATAGTGAAAGTGAGCAAGGGTCAGGACTAGCTGTTGTGGAAACTAGCCAGCAGCACCTGGTATGTGGCTCGGCACTGCCACAAATAAATATGTGTGTTATAAATAAATATTTGTGGCATGCATGAACGAAGGGTCAGTTCACAAATAAAGTGGATCTGACCTTCATTCTAGATGCTAGTTAGGAGCAGCTAATCTGTAACAGTCATTGCTTTTTGGCTCACACCCGGCAATGCTCTGGTTACACCTACCTCTGCCCTCAGGAATTACTCCTGGCAATGCTCGGGGGACCATAAGGGGTGCCAGGGATCCAACCCGGGATCATGCGTGTGCAAGACAAATGCTCTACCCACTGGACTATTGCTCCAGCCCCCATAGCTTTCTTATATTTGAATCAGTGTTTTATTTATATTTTAGTCAACTACTTTGTTTAGTTTTCAGAATACTCAGCTGCACACATATCATTGCTCAGTTTATTCAAGCATCGCAGAAAAGGGTTAAAAGAGACCAAAGACTAGAAACTGTGTCCAGGTAGGCTCTACATTCCAAGTGCAGCCATAGAGGACGAAATGGAAAATAATAACATGTGTGTGTTTAAGCACCTTCCCGGGGTAACGCATTCCTTTGCAAGTCCTAAGATTAAAAGAGTTCAAGACTCCAGGGAACACAACACTTTTGGGAATATTCTAGTTAGATGATTGCCCTTCTCCCCCTCCCCCTTAGTTGCAGTGTTTTCCAGAAACCATGCCAGGTATTTAAACTCACTTAAACACCGCAGGCAGTGTTTTTTTCCCTCCAAGGACCATCCGGCTTGATGCTCGGGAGGGAAACTTCTCTGCCTGGGAGTGAGGCTGAAGCCAGCTGCCGAGGACTCACCCAGCCACCTGCCTGCCTATGACCCTGGGCTGGCTCTTCTCTCCACCTTTCCCGCTCCCCGAGCCCTCACAGACCTGCTCTTCATCTCTCCCAAGTGCAGAACACGCCCTTAATCGGCTGAGGATTTAGCTGTAGCCCACGCTCAGGGAAGAAAAGACAAAAGCATGTCAAATGAGACAAGCGATTTAGGGCCTGAAATGTTCCCACGGAACCTGTGGGTGACAGCTATAAATCACAGGGCGTTGGAAACTGGGGCCGCAGCAGAAACAAGGGCCGCCGAGCTGGCCGCGGTTCCGGTGACTGCAGAGATCTGCACCTGCATGGGGCTTCATTCTGTGCCGGCCACACCCACTCAGCCCTCCTGTCCCGCAGCAAGGCTCCTTGTTCCTTGTCATAGTTTATTTCCTGAGCTTGGAAAGGGACTCGCATCCGGCAAGGGAGAGAGTCTCTTTACGGGGGTTCGCCAGGAAGCACGTCCGCTGATGACTCCTTCCCTGCCCATATGGGGCTGAACACATGCAAGAAACACTGAAACCACAGATCCGCGCCCTTAGAGTCGTCCTGCACATGTGCTGTCTGAGCGGGAGATCCATTTAACAATTTAGATAATTTCATATTTCACAACACGATTTAAGTGGCAGCTGCTCGAGCCCTGCCTGTGGAATCTGCTTCCTAGATAAGAGCAGAACTCCTCTGGAGAGGCGCTCTGTTGTGCTTCTGACTGTTGTCCCTTTTCCTTAATCTGCTCTCCCTCCACAATTATGCTGATTGGCTCTTTGTTGCTTTATTTTCTACTTAAAGAAATGCCCATGCTTGAGCACACCGAGTTTCGCCACAGATTCCCAGAAGCTGGCTGGGCCTTGCTTCCTTTTGATGGGGAAGCCACAGCATTCCCTTTTGCTAGCCATACGGACACCTTCTGTACAAGTGCCTCATAATGCTAGCATCTTTGTAACCCCCAAAGTCTGTCCTATGTATATAAAGAACAAACCTGGTTAAGTTCAAGAGTCTATTAGTTGTTTTTAATAACTTTCATTACTACAGAAGTCTCGGGCTGGAGACATATTTCAGGTCCTAAGGTGTTTGCCTTCCATGCAGCTGGCCCCAATTCAACCCCCAGTTTCCCTAGAAATGACTCCTGAGCACAGAGCCGGAAGGAAGTCCTGATCACCACCTTGTGTGGCCAAAAAACCAAATGTAAATATGGTCTTTATATAAATGTAAGTGTATGTATAAATGTACATTTATGTATGTGTATATTAGAGAAGATGCAAAAAAAAAAAAAAACTTTTAAAAGTGTCTTCACCAGGGCTGGAGTGCAGAGCTTGCGCCTCTTGCCTTGCTCGGGCTGAACCCAGTTCAATCCGCAGTACGCATCTGGTCCCCTGAGCTCAGCCAGTCGTGACACAACCACGTCCCACAAATAAAAGCATATTCCCCACCAGTCAGACTGCAGGCGTCAGCAGTCTGACTGGTGACCTACCTTAGCGTAATCTTTTCCCACTCGTATTTCAAGACAAGTATTTTCACTTTTTCTTTTCATTAAAATTTGAGTCAGGGGGGGCTGAGTGGTAGCCCAGCCCTTGGGCGTCCCTCGGCCACTTGCTGCCGCCACTCGCCCCTAGGGTTCGCACCCACTTGAGTGCCAGTATTGTGGGGTGCTGAGCCTCCACCCAGGCCAAGCCGCAGCCCGAGGAAGCATTTATCTGGAAGGGTGCTAGAGTGTTCTTGGAGAACTTGTGGGGGTGTTTGGGGAGGGAGAGGGAAGGAGGAAGAGCACCCTGGATGTGCGAGTTTGTGGCTTCTGAAGTGCTGCAGTTAGCAAAGTGCTGCCTCAGCCAGAGCCAGGCCTTGGGTCCCGCCTCAGAACTACAGAGGCGCCACGTGCAGGGCTGAGCTTGGCTCCAGTGCTTGCTTTAAGCTCATCAGAAGAAATGTAAGTGAGAACACGGACGTTGCTTCCCATTTCTCTTCCCTGGGACCCCAACTTCCTTAAGAAGGCAAAAGGGGAGCCCAGAAAACCCCCCAGAAAGTTCCTTCTTTTTCGCCCAGGAGAGAGCATCCACTGCAGACACCCATCCAGCCTCGGGCCTCCCCACTTAGAATTTGCCCTGGGTGCCCACCTCAGTGCTGCCTAGTATTAGTGCCATCCCACTAGTTTCTCTCTCTTTCTCCTGTGACCGTGTCCCTGGCAGGGCAGGAGCCAGCAGCGAGGATAGGGCCAGATAGCATCTCTGACCTCTGCTGCACCAGAGCTCAAACCAGCCTTAACAGCTGCAGGGCGGTGTCCCACTGACCTCCCTAACCAGGGCACAGCGCCAAAATGCAGACGGATGCACCGTGCACACCATGCCTGTCCCACAGCTCCAGCTCGGTCATCAGGCAGACTGTCCATTGCTGGACAGGGCAGGAGGCCTTCTGGCCAGAAGTATGGAGTGGTATGTGGGTGTGCTGTGGGGTTTTGGGTTCTGAAGTAAATAAAAGGGGAGAGGGTGTAGGGAGAGGGAAAAGCAGATGGAGCGCAGAGGGAGTCACTTGGCAGTTAAAGACACCCTGTGCCACCGTAATGATGGACATTTGTCCCAGGCGTGGAGTATGCCACAGCAGGTGTGCACACTGAGGACAGTGGGTTGGTGTCAGCAGAAGCATGTCGCAGTCGTCCCACTCTGGGCATGGAGGTAGCACAGGCACTTCCCTATGGCTGATGCTAATGCAGATCAGTTTGATCTCAGTCAGCACTTGTGGGTCCCCCAAGTGCCATCAGGGTCACTCTGAGCACAAAGCCAGGAATATCCCTTGAACTAGGAGTCAGGAATGGCCCCCTTGTGCTCCCCCAAGGGGTGGGTGGGAGCAGATATTTCAGAGCCCAGGAAACTAAGAACTTTAGAAATGGCTGTCCTCAAACACTGAGAACACGCTGGTGGCCTGCCTCCCCTGCAAAACAGAATCATTCAAACTAAAGGGGACCGAGTGCTGCTGAGCGTTTTCCTGCGGTTGCTAGCCAGCACTTGCAAGTAGTTCTGAGATGTAAATTGAAGAATCCTCTCAGATCTCCTCATTTTCATGATGCCTTTACTTTGTGGGTGCCCTGGGACATATGTACCCTCTACCTTCTGGGAACTAAGCCCAGCCTGAGCCAGGAGCAGGGTCCTGCTGTTCTGGTGTGAGTAGAAGAGCTCCTGGAGTCCCTGGGAGGAAGTGGGTGCATTCCCGTAGGAAGCTCCATGAGCCCATGACATGGAGCTCATAACTAAACTTTCAGGTGATGAAGGAACGAGTGGACTCTGCTGCTCTGTAGATGAGAGTCCATGCAGGTAGTGTACCAGCTAGTACAGGCCTGAACTGTTTGTGGGATCACCAGCCTGTGTAATAAGCTGAGGAATGGCCTCATTGTCCACATCTGAGCCACCAACTTGGGACCATGACCCTTTCCTGGGAAAAGGATTTTTCAGCTGTAATAAAGGGTTTGACATGGGGAGTTTATCTTGGAAGATCCAAGAGAAAGTGGGCACTCTGGAATTATTGGGGTCCTTATAATAGAAGGGGGGCAGGAAGGCCAAAGAGGAAAGGTGGCTGAGAAGGGATGTGCTTGCTGGTCAAAAGCCAGACCATGCCGGCAGCCTCTGAGGGGCTGGAAAAGGGAAGGAGATCCGTCTTCCCTTGGCCCTGCAGCCTCTCTGCTGACACATTGAGTTTAGTCCTGAACACTTCTGATCTTCGTATGTATTTGTTATTGTGTCAGGGATTGAACCCAAGGTTTCACAACTGCAAAAGGACATGCCATACCAATGAGCCACATCCCTGGCTTCTAAATTTTCCTTGTGTTTTGTTTGGGGGTTCAGGTGGGGCAGAGGGAGATGTGCACACACCCTAATGGTGTTCTGGGCTTCTCCCAGGGGACAGCGCAGGCCCTGGGTGGAACACAGGGCTCCACACACAGCATGCACTCCAGCCCTCTGAGCCAGCTCCTCGGCTCTGGTTTAAATTGTGTAAAGTCACACTTGTGGTAATTTCTTACCACAGCAACATAAACCTAATATGCTATGTAGGACTTTCCCCCTCTAGGGAATGTCTTCTGAATTCCAAATATTTAATCAAGAATACACTTTTGAAGCATGGCCAATTTGCATTTTGGAGTCTGCCCATATTTGCCTTCGTGTTCCATGTATTTTTTCCCAGGGTCTTAAGGAAGCTCAGTTTACTCATCTGTATAAAGAGATTTTGATTTTTTCTGCTTGGTAAAGCAATTATTACTCTAAAAATTTTTGTTTGAAAATATATATTCTATAGTTATTTAATCATGGTACTAGATCTATGAGTAACCTATTTCTTCTACCGGATATGAGGCTAAGCAAGGTGGATGATGCCTTCACAGCTGAGATACAATGATGTGGCGGAGGAGCGGAGACACACTAACACACTTCAAAGAGTCTGAACTTTCACCCAGAGACGTAGTACAGGGGTCAGGGCACTTGTCTTGCCTCCCACTGACCCGTTTGAGTGCCTGGCACCACATATGTTCCCTAGGCACCACGAGGTCACTCCTGAGCAGAGCCAGAAATAAGCCCAGAGTAGTGCCAAGTGTGTCCCTCCCCCGCCTCCAAAAAAAGGGTCTGAACTCCACCTTGGGGAGACACTTAAGGATCACTCTTGGCAATTCTCGGGAGTTCGTGTGCAGAGTCTTAAATCCAACTAGGGCTGTATTATCTCTCTGACCCCAGATTTCATCTTTTCTTATAGCTGAATAATATTCCATCAAAACACAGTCATCCTAAAAGAAACGGTCTCAAAGATCCAGAGAGCCAAAGGAAAGCGGGCACGGTCAGGCATATTTTCACTGGAGTCCAGTTCCATTCTTTGTGCTAAAATCTGTCAAGTCCAGATGCTGAAGGACCTTAAGATCAAACAATGAGGAGATTGGGTATTTTAAGCCTGATAACAGTGTTAAGGCGTAAGAGTGTCTTGAACTGAAGGGGCGTCAAAGAGGAGGTTCACCGCAACCCCAAGAGGCAGAATTCAAAAAAAAAACATTTGAGGTTGGGGAAATTCGGGTCATTCTGAGGAAGAGTCTGCGAGATAGCCAGAGCTGCCAATGGAGCAAATGCCGTGTCTTGTGAGAGCAAATTCCGTCGTCCGAAGCTCAGGGGCAGGCGGAAGGATGCTCTGCAGGTGGAAGTAATGAAGACCGCACTGAGAACCCTTGAGCGTAGACTTGGTGGTAGAAGGACCAGGCGTAAACTTGGAGTCTGCATTCACCGTTTGTGCTAAAATGTGCCGGCAAGGGTCTGAGGAGAGTAAAAAGCAGTAAACTCAGTAAGGCTTTACCTCTGCTAGATCTAAATCTTGGGAGCGATCCTTGGTGATTCAGGCAAGTCCTTGACAGTGTCTTACATGCTAGTTAATCCACATACTTCGAGCTAGCATGCCAGAGAGCATCCCTGTTGTGGGGACCCAGGTGGCATGGAGCGGACCTATAGTGTCCCGGTACCCACCCTCAGGCTGGCTTAGGGGACCTGGCTTTTGCCTGTGTTGACTTGGCCACTCTACAGCTTAGTTTTCAACTCCTCAAACTAAAGGCCCCCGTCTGCAGGTCAGGAGGCTGATCAGAGATGGCCATCAGCGTGCTGGGCTCCTTTCCTGCCAGGAACCAGGACTCTGGCCAGGACTTGCAGGGGTTGTTGGGAGAGGAGCGGAATAAAGCAGCAGCCCACTGTGCTGGTGTCCAACGAGACCATCTTCCAGCCAGCCCAGGGCTTGGGAGTGGGGTGCAGAGCAGTAGTCCAGTGGGAAGGGCTTTTGCCTTGCATGGAGGCTCACTTGTGTTATATCCCCCGCAGCCCATATCGTCCCTCAGCACCATCAGGAGTAATTCCTGAGTACAGAGCCAGGAGTAACTCCAGAGCATCGCAGAGTATGGCTCAAAAAAGAAAAGGGAAAAAAAAAGAGTAAACATGTTCCCTAGGCACCGGTTTAAATTGTGTAAGCTTCGGCTGAGATATTGTGCGGTGGTAGGGCCCTTGCCTTGGACACACGACCCACATGTCGCGGTACTTCATATGGTCCCCTGAGCACCACCAGTTATGGCCCAAAAACGGGGGGAAATGTATCTTATGTAAAAAAGCAAAGTGCCAGATAGAAACTGGTTCCATGGTCATTCTCTGGCATGCACCAGGGACAGCCCCTGACATACCAGGGTCCAGGCTTATGGCCCTGACTCTCCTAGAGGCCCCAGGCCACCAGGCACTGCCTGCCAAGTCCAGCCTGCGGGGAGAAAGCAGAAATGCCAGGGTGAGATGATTAAAACATTCTCAGTCAACGTGTCTGGACAAGTACCCACTTACCTCACACCCAGAGATGATTGTGACCATAGCTACGTTCAGACATAATATTGTCCTTCTTGAGAATATTGTTCCCAAGTTGCTGCTGCCTCCTCCTCGCTCCTCCCTCATCTTCCTTTGTCCTTCCCCCCACACCACTCAGAGGCTGTGTGTGTCTTCACACCTGCTCAACTGCTGAGTGAATTCAATAAATGTTTCTTACTGTGTCAAAAGACCAGGGGTTGCTTTCATGGCCAAGGCGCCCTGTGGCCTGTCTCACTTGTAGAGGGCAGACCTTGACAGCTGACTGAGGCAGCCTCCCCAGACCGCCTCAGACCAATAGCCAAGTTAGTAAGAGCAACGCTGCCCTCCAGGCGCCCGTCCACGCTCTCCAGCCCCTTTCATCAGCCCTGCCCACACCCTCCTGCCTGAGACTCCCTGGAGCTGCCACTGAAGGTGACGGGACGCACAGGCGTCAGGGAAAGGTGCACAGCTGCTCCTGCCTGCCGAGCAGCCCGCCCCTGTTCCATCCCAGAGGGTAGAAGGTGGATCCTCACCAAGACAACCAGCTGTAAATGCCCAGGGGCGACCAGCAACTGAAAGAGAAGTCTGGAGCCAGTCCTTTCACATGTTTTCTCATCTGCAAAATGGAAATAATAATGGTTTCCAATTCACTGGGTAATTGATGGAATGACAGGCCTTAATCCATGTGAAGCATTTAGAAGAAGTTCTGCCCTGGCAGTTGGATTCTTAATGACCTTGGGTTGAAAGGCAGGGAGTGTAGGTCTAATCAATTATGTGAGAAGTGAAATATTCACAGAGGAAAAGAGAAAAAGGAAAACAATCACAAGGGTCTGGAGAGATGGTACAGGTGGTCACCAGCACCCCATATGGTCCCAAGCCCGGCCAGGACCATCCCTGAGCACAGAGCCAGGAGTCAGCCCTGAACACTGCCTGGTATATGGCCCAAACAAACAAAATGTCCCCTCCTCTCTATGGACATTGGCAGTCCCTGCCTTTACATGATGCACTGCTGACACGTACTTTCTTCACCCTTAGGACTACACTTTGTTATATGAAGAAGCAAAATACTTTCAGCTTCAGCCTATGTTGTTGGAGATGGAAAGATGGAAACAGGACAGAGAAACTGGTCGTTTTTCAAGGCCTTGTGAGTGCCTCGTGGTGCGTGTGGCTCCAGACCTCGGGGAAAGGATCACACTCAGTGGCGACAAATCCTTGATAGAGGAAGTGTTTCCGAGATCGGCGACGTGATGTGTAACTCCGTCAACGCAGGCTGGAATCATGACTCGACGCGCGTCATCAGGTTCCCACTGAATGGCTACTGTCACCTCAACTCGGTCCAGGTACAGCACTGCCCTCGCTGGGGGGGCACCGCGTGATTCTCGGTGCGCCAGTCCTCAGCCTTGCTTCCACTCAGGGTCTTTCCTCCAAAGAGCTGAGACCTAAGACATGAGACCAGATATTGTTGAGAGGTTCTTGAGTACTATCATTTCTGCTGTGTTAGGTGCATGCCTTCAGTTCTCTATAATATTCTTTCAGTTAGGCCTCAAATATTTTTGAGAGCCAGAGCAAAAATGCAGCAGGAATAATACTGATCTGGGTTGATCCCGGCATCCCCAGGGTCCCCAAGAACCTCCAGGAGAGCTGGAATAAAGTTGCCTCTTTTTGAGCTGGGGAGTCTATGGGAGGAGCCCCTAAGGGTGTAAGTCAGCAGTTTGCTTTATACCATGGGAGGCGCCCAGTGCCTTAGACCTGCATCTCTCAGCCTTGTTCTGACTGTGGCCCCTTCTCACCTTGTTTCTTCCCTGTGCTCCCCATCCCCTGTCCTCCAGTTTGCCCCCTTGACTTGGTGCCAGGACCTCCCCATTTAAACAGTTTTCACTGGTGGCTCCTTGGATTATCCTGGGGTCCACAGAAGAATGCTGCTTTGGACACTACTGGGTGAGGCTTCTCACCTCACCTGACGGGTGCCAACCCTGGGCTAAAGGCTGGGAGTACATTGTCTTCTGTGCCAACCTCTAACAGGTCAGCTGTGTACGTTCCCTGTCTGCCTTGGGTCTAGACTCCATGTTTGTGTGACCCAGTTCACTGGACTAAGGATGGAATTTAGGATGATTTTTTTTCCTTTTCCTAGTTGAAATTGGGATGAGACCTAACTTTGTTCACTGTTGAGGTGGCCAGACTTCTCCACTGGTTCAAGACACTCTACCATTCCTGCAAGGATTTGTACAATTGTTTCTCACATTCTCAATTTAGAAATAAATGTCTGTGTGCAAATTAGCAGGAGATCGCAGAAGCTAAGCTAGAGCGTGGAGGAAGGCCAGTGTCAGGGCAAGTGAGCTCAGTCAGGGCCAGTGGCCACAGTCTGGTCAGATCCAAGGCACAGCTGGAGCCTCGGGTCAGAGGGCCTCCCCTCTTGATAGAGGCTGCCAGTGCCTTGCAGCGCTTCCCTTCCCTCCTGAGGGCTGATCAGAGGCAGGACAGCCTTTTATGGCTCCGCTAGGGCCCTCTCAGTCTCTCTCACATCCACAACAGTCTCCAACCCACGCTCCATCACAGTATCTCTGATCACTAAGTCTGGTCAGGGTATTTTCATTTAGGTTAATATCACTGAACGACCTGACCGTGACCCACTCTTACTTTTTGTTCAACCAGCCAAGAGACAGGCATCTGCGTCCTTAGGTGTTCTAGGGTTATGGGTGAAGGCACCAAGTGAGGGCAGGTAGCCACAGTGTGGTGGAAGTTCTAAAACAAGGAACCTGGGGCTGGAGCGATAGCCCAGCGGGTAGGGCGTTTGCCTTGCACGCGGCCGGCCTGTGCCGGCCCGGGTTCGATCCCCGGCATCCCATATGGTCCCGAGCACCGCCAGGAGTCATTCCTGAGTGCAGAGCCAGGAGTAACCCCTGAGCATTGCCGGGTGTGACCCAAAAAGCAAAAAAAAAAAATAAAATAAAATAAAACAAGGAACCTGAGATGAGTAACTCTCTGGGAAGACTGACCAGAGACGCAACTGACCATAAAGCTCCAAGAGAGGGAACCTGGCCAGTTCCATCACAGCTTGAGGGGTCAGTAAACAAGAGGGACGCTGTGAGCGTGCCATCTGGGCTTGGAGCAGGGATTGAGGCCCCTCCCCTCATGCCCCCCCACCTCCAGTGACCCAGTGGTTGCTCCTGTGAGCTGTACAGAAGCCATCCACCACCCACCATGAACTGGGACTTATGGGTAACTCTCTGGGAGACTGACCAGAAGCACAACTCCTTCCAGAAGCGTGCAGCCATTTTGTGGCTTGTACCATTTTAACATAACTCAGTTTAATATCAGGTCTTTATCAAAAGCTTTCCCATATGTTGCAGTGATCAATATGACTGCAGCCTTCTAGGGAGCTGGCGTGGGGATGGGGGTGGGAGGCCGTGGCCTTTGGTGGTGGTAGGGGCACACTGGTGGTGGGACTGGTGTTGAACAGTGATTCCTGTGACAACTGTGCTGTGAAGAAATTTGTAAATCACGGTGTTTTAATAAAGTTTGAAAAAATAATAAAACAACCTGAGGGAGAGAACAGTAGGTATGGTGCTTGCTTTGCACACAGCTGACCCAAGTTCAATCCCCAGCGCCACACATGGTCCCCCTGAACCCTACCATCAGTGATTTCAGAGCATGGAACCAGGAGTCAGCCCTGAGCCCAGCCAGGTGTAGCCCCCAGAAAAACAGAATTCTTAAATGATCACTGACTGTAAAGAACTTCACCGTTCACAAGAAGCATCCCATTGGAATAAATGTCCAGAGGTGTACAGGGGTGAAGGCACGAGGGTCAATTAATCCCAGCCTAGTCCAGTCCCCTGCGTCCGGCTGTTTCTCTGAGCACCTCAGGATCAAACCCGGAGCACACTCAGAGAAGCCCCTGAGCACCTTTTTTGGGATTTCCCTAAAACCAAAAATCAAAGAGAAAGTTCTAGATCAGTGGTTTTATAATTGCAGCTCAGCAGTCATCATAGAAGGCAGCTGAAAGTCACCGCTCTAGGTCATTTTCCTGGACTTTGCCTCTCTATGCTTGTAAGAAGTGTTTCCTGCACTCAGGAATTTCTGACATCTAGTGACAAGTGCTGGCGATCAGGGCATTTTGTCATCAAGGTGTTTGATTTAAAGATTGGTGAATAGATTCTGTGACTTAGGCTCATATGAGAAAGTCTAAAATAAATTGAAGTTATATTCTCCTCTTTGTTTTGGGTGCACACCTAGCTGTGCCCAAGGCTTATTCCTGGCTCTGTGCTCTGAAACCATCCCTGGTGGTGCTCAGGGAACCACATACATGAAACCTGGGGATCAAAACTGAGTCGGTAGTGTGCAAAGCACATACCTGCTGTGCTGCCTCTCAGACCCCTGGGTATATTTGCTGACATAGAACCATAAGCAATAAATCTATTCCAAATACCACTGACCAGCTGATAAACTTCAGCTGTCCTCAGAAGGCCTCTGTCTTCACAGGTGCACTATATTGAGTTAGTATCTGGAAACTTGAACTCTGCAGACCTGAAAGAAAATGAGTTGAGAATGAGTCACTGACCGTGCAGAGTCAGAGCATCTCTGAATCTCTGATTCGCGCTGTCCTTCGCTGTCGCCTAAAGCAGGGCTTCTGAACTTTTCCTACTCGGGACCGCTTATCACTCAAAAATGCAGTATGGCGAGCACTGTCAGAAACACCTGAGATTCATCCCAGAGTTGATTTTTAATTAGTCTGGGGTCATTGCGCATTCAGAAACCTTTTATAGTTGCCAAGTTTTCAGGACCCCACATTCAGTTACATAACCCTAGACGGTTTTGTAACCCATCATTTAAGAAGCTGGGTCATACAGTGTATTTTAGTCACAGAGGAACTTTGAAATGAGAGCCTTCTCTTTGGACCACTGCAAAGAAACCAGGGATTGGAGGCCACACGGGTCTGAGTTAAACTCCCTTTCATGACATACTCTGAGGTGAGCCCAGTTTGTTGATCCATGTAAAGGGAGAACATTTGCTCTTGTGCAGTTGATTTTACTAATGATGTAAAGAACTTCCGGGTGGGAAGCAAGCAAGTAGAGGAGGATAGGATATATGCAAAATAGTCCCCCTCTTCCTCACTCCGTGATTGAACAACTTTTGAACACAGAAACTCAGGTAGGCAGTGGGTGGGGTAAGATCGGTCCGAGCTCTCTGTGATCTCAAGCTTTATTTTTTTTTTATTTTATTTATTTATTTTTTTTTTTTTTGCTTTTTGGGTCACACCGGTGATGCTCAGGGGTTACTCCTGGCGGTGCTCGGGGACCATATGGGATCCCGGGATCGAACCTGGGCCGGCATGGGCTGGCAGTGCAAGGCAAACGCCCTACCAGCTGGGCTATTGCTCTGGCCCCATCTGTGATCTCAAGCTTTAGGAAAGTTCTGTCGACTGTGGCAGCAGCCCAGAGACCCATCTGGCCCCTAACTGAATGTCTGTCTTGGCCCTGTGCAGGTCCTGGAGAGGTTACAGCAAAGAGGCTTTGAAATCGTGGGCTCCTGCGGGGGGGGCGTGGACTCCTCCCAGTTCAGTGAATACGCCCTGCGGCGGGGAACTGAGGCGGACGCCCCGTGGACCTTCAGTCATCCGGATAAAGCAGGAGCCTCTGGACTAAACGGACATGTTTCTTACACAAAAATGGAAAACAACTTTAAAAAATACACAACAAATAATGCCAAGAAAGGGACCTTTATGTGCAGCTGGGACAGCAAATGAGTCCTGGACACATTCATATCCACTAGAGACCACACCTGTATTCTCATGGGGACAATTGGAATAGTGATATCCTCGAGGTGTAAAAAATATATAATTTATATATATATATATATATATGTCAAAAGGTAGGAAATGCAAAATAAAAACAAATGAACAAAAGAAGGTGGTGGGAGCAGTTGGTGCTGTAGTGGCCGTGGAGCCGTCCTGGCCCTCAGGCCTCCGACCAATAAGCCATGACAGTGAGGGCGCATCTCCTTACAGTGCCCATTGCCAGCAGCCAGCAGTTCTTTCTTTTTTCCTTTGTCTTTCTTGCCCCCCAGCCCTCTTGCCCCCTTCTCTCTTTTAAACCACCTCAATTCAACTTTCTTTGCATTTGAAGGTTTCATGTCTCTCTAGGCGGGGAACGGGCAGGACTTCAGAAAAACTCTCATGAGTGCACTGCATCCTAAAGACCTTAGACATGAAATTTTAAATGTAGCTTGTACAGGAGTCACAGGTTTTTGTCCGCCTCACAGATGTGAACGTGACTTTGTTTATAAATTGATCAGTTTTGCAAAGGGGCCAGAATTATTACTTGTTAAAAGTTGCTCCAGTTTGAGTCTGCTGCTTTCCTACAATTTTTCAAATTTTATAATGTATTAAATACAATAAACTCTGTTTAAAAAATACGTTCTGTGTGAAACACACATGTCAGGATGAGGTTGGATTAAAATGAAATTTTCCTTTTTATAAAATTCTCTGGTGCATGTCTCAAAAAAACAGTGGCCTGGAGGGACTGGAGAGATAGTACAGCAGGTAAGGTGCTTGCCTTTCATGCCTCTGGCCCAGGTTCGGTTCCGGCATCCCATCTGGTCCGTCACCAGCACCACCAGGAGTAATTGCTGAGTGCAGTGCCAGGAATAACCCCAGAGCATTGCTGGTTGTGGCCCCCAATTTTTTTCATTTTAAAAAGAGGCCTTGTGCTGGAGAGATAGTCCAGAGGTGAGAACTATGGAGCGCACAGGCGACCAACCTTCAGCCCAGCCTGCTAGCTCATACTCTACTGAGCTTCACCCCTCAGTACTACATGGAGTCCCCTGGCCCCTAGCGGAATGATCCCTAAGCACTACAGGCGTGTCCCCAAACAAACAAAAGTCTGAAAGTTAGGTCCAGGGCCAAAGCGATACCAGAGAGTAGGGTGTTTGCCTTGCCTCTGGTTGACCCAGGTTTGATCCCTAGCATCCCATGTGGTCCCCTGAGCATAACCAGGGGTAATTCCTGAGTTCAGAGGCAGCAATAACCTCTGAGCATCACTGGTTGTGACAAAAAAAAAAAAAAAAAAAAAGCAAAAAGTTAGGTCCAGTTTTTAGGTCACTTGTCCTTGTTTTCCTTGTTCTCGATTTGCTCTAGCAGGCACCAGTAATGTCTCCATCGTTGGGACATTATGGTTACTGTTTTGGGCATATGCAATACACCACAGGTAGCTTGCCAGGCTCTGCTGTAACTGAAAATATAAGGATGTTTAAAGAAAAAATGTAAGGAGCCAGAGAGAGAGTCCAGTGGGCAGGGTGCTTGCCTTGCCTGTGGCCAATCCCAGCTCGACCCCAGTACTGCATCTGGCCCCTGCCCCCACCAGGAGAGACCCCTGAGCACCAGCGGGTATGCCCCCACCCCCACAAAAGAGCCAGACGTCACCAGTCGTCCCCCGACCCCCACACTGCACGCATGCCTCCCTGTGAACTCTTTCTTTACAGATCTCAGTTATTTGCTGCTACAGAGCAAAGACGCCAAATCTTCACTTAAGTCTTGGTACTTATGGGGCCAGGGCTATAGCTCACGTGGTAGAACACAAGACAAACACATGCAGTGCTCTGAGCTATATCCGTGGCACTTAAGAGTCCCCAGAGCACGGCCAGATGCTGGTCCCCAGTATTCACTGAGGGTGACCCCAGTAACCCCTAAGTATAGCCAGATGCAACCCTTTAAAAAATTTGTTTTTCTTAACAGCCATTTGCTCTCTTGATACTGTGGTTTTCTTGGAGCAGGCCCTTTGCTAGGTTGCTTCGGCAGCCTGTGATCTCTGACGTCCTCTGGGGATGTGGCTAGGCCGTGCAATCCATGATGGTTCCGCTGTGGGCCTGCCAACTGATAGTGGCTGTGGACCTGTCCTTCTGGCTCACTCCCCACCCAGCATGAAAACGGGTTCCCAAAGGGAGCGTTGTCAGCACCAGGCTTCTAAGAGGCAGGAAGCAGAAGCTGGAGCTAAAAAGGACCGGCCTGGAACTGCTCCCTGAACCTCCACAGTGATCTCGTGAGTCAGCAGACCCAGAGGCAGCCCAGAATGAGACATAAATCCACCTCTTCCTGGGGAGAGTGACAGAGAGTTTATAGCCAAGTTAAATGTTCTATAACACAACCCAAAAGCAGGACATCATGGCAGTGGAAGAAGCAGAAAACCTCAGGGTTGAATGATTAACTTTCTTGTTAGCCAGAGAGGTGGGAACCGGAGATTTTGATGCCACTGTGGAATCAGGTCCTTCCGTTCCAAAAGCGTCATTGTATCTCAATCCCTGTCTCTCCTGCCTCTCATTTCTTCCCAACTTGGCTCTTCCTCATTCCAGACACTCAGAACAAAACCACCGTGATAAGATTGATATTCCTATGGAGGTGAGCTCTTCCCCTTTTTTTAAAGAAAAAATTCAAAAATGTCGGCCTGCGGACATTAGTAATGAAGACATCCCCTGAGTTCTGAAATTAAAAGTAAGCTGTCAGTGGCCCCTGTCGGCCCCCCAGCCCCCCTGAAACACAGATGCTGCCAAACACTGCACTACTGATGATGGTCAGCCAGGCTTCCACTGCCCGTTTTATTTCCCCATATTGGAGATGAACCCGCTGCTACCTCATATGGAGGCAGCTCGGGATGCTGCCACTGGCACCTTGGTCAGCCACATCCTACTAAAAGCAAGACAGTTACCCTTGAGTCTGACTGGCAATCCATTCTCTTCAGGCAGAATTTCCCAAAACCAACCAGAACCCTCACCGTTTGGGAACAGCTTGCTGGCTGTTGTTAGTTAACATCAATTGTGCCAGTTAGATTATCCCAATCAAACACAACACAGAATTGTGCATATTGGCTAAGTAGCAGTCACTATTTTACGCTTTATGGCTGTTCTTTTTGGGGGAGGGCATTTGTGGTTTGGGCCATACCTGGTGATGCTCAGGGGGTTACTCCTGGCTCTGCACTCAGGTATCACTCCTGGTGGTGCTCAGGAATATATAGGATTCCAGGGATCAAACCCAGGCTGACTCTGTGAAAGACAAGCACCTTACCACTGTACTAGTTCTCTGCCCCCTTAGTTCTTGCACCCCTTTATAAGAATATGCTGTAATTGCATATATATAATATATTTGTGTAATTTTTTCCCAAACAGATTCAGTATAACAGAGCACACCTACAGTTTGTAACTAGTCTTGTTTTCAGTTCTTATAGCATATACTAAAATACTTCAAGAAGAGCCAAAGAGATAATACCACAGGTAGGGACTCGACTGCACACAACCAGCGGGGTTGGATTAGCATTCCATATGGCGCCCGGAGCACTGCCAGGAGTGATTAAGTGCAGAGCCAGGAGTATCCCTGAGCATTTCCAGGTGTAACCTGAAAATTAAAACCTAAACAACTTCAGGAAAGAGGTTGGAGCTATATCGCAGTGTGTAGGGTGCTTGCACTGCAAGCTCTGATCTGGATTTGGTATCCGGCATCCATATGGTCCCCTAAGCCTTCCAGGGGTGATCTCTGAGCACATAGTCAGAAGTAAGCCCCTGAGCATTGCAGAGTATGATCCAAAAGCCAATAAATAAGTACTTCAAGAAAGTGCTGGTCAATTATAATATGCAACTATCTTCGTTTTTTTTTTCCTGCTTCTTAATGAATATCAGCTTATATTCAAAGCTCACCAGTTAGGCCGGAGTGATAGTACAGTGGGTAGGGTGTTTGCCTTGCACAGGGCCTACCCAGATTCGGTCTCCAGCATCCCATATGGTTCCCCAAGCACCACCAGGAGTAATTCCTGAGTGCAGAGTCAGGAGTAACCCCTGAGCATTTCCAGTTGTGACCCAAAAAGCAAAAAAAACAAAGCTCATCAGTTGTCCCAATAAATGTCTTTAGGGCTGTAAGTTAATTTTCCCCATGAAGGATCTTAATGAGGCTCATGCATTGCATTTAATAATGGAATTTCTTTACGGCCAGAGCGATAGGACAGCAGGCAGGGGGACTTGTCTCACACCCGTGGCCAACCTGGGTTTGATCCCAGCACCACTGTGATCCCCAGAGCACTCCAGGTGGGGCCCAAAACCAAGTAAAAAGAAAAAGTTAATTGAGAAAGGTTTCCCCACCTCTTTTTGTGTGTGTGTGTGTGTGTGTGTGTGTGTGTGTGTGTGTGTGTGACTGAAAAATCTGGATCTGTCTTAGTGGTGCCTGCTGGGAGAATCAGGTCTACTTTTAGGTACAGATTCTACATAGTGATGTTATAAGTTCTTCCTTCACAAGACAAGGGCCTATTCGGCCCATATTGGTAATGGGATTTTAACCACATGATTGAAGTAGCAGCTACCAATTTGCCTTCCGTGAAAGTGGCTTTCTTCCTTTGTAGTGAACACATGGATGTGACTCAGTGAGCACAGGCCTCACCTGCAGGAGGCCCTGAGTTTTATCCTAGGAGCCACAATAATAATAATGGCGATAACAAGTAACCTGTGGAATGAAGTGTTAAAATTCCTAACTGCACATTTTGGCCAGTTTTTTTGTTTTGTTTTGCTTTTTTGGGTCACACTCGGCAATGCTCAGGGGTTTCTCCTGGCTCTGCACTCAGGAATTATTCCTGGTGGTGCTCAGGGGGACCATATGAGATGCCAGGGATCAAACCCGGCCGGCATGGGCAGGCTGCGTGCAAGGCAAACGCCCTACCCGCTGGGCTATCGCTCCGGTCCATTGGCCAGGTGTTTTTTAACATTAACTGATCATCTTTTTCTAACTCACTACCTTGGTGATTATGCACTTTTTCTTTTTTTTTTTTTTTTAATTTTTTATTATACCACCGTGAAACATACAATTACAAAGGTGTTCATAATTGGTTCTTGGTAATACAGTATACCAGCACCCATCCCTCCACCAGTGCCCCATTTCCACCACCAATGTACCCCCACCCCTCCCACCCACCCCCATGCTGCCTTAATAGCAGGTACCCCAGTTTCCTCTCTTTCTCTGTCTGTCTCTGTCTCTGCATCTCTCTCCCTCTTATTTTACACATTGTATGCACTTTTCTTTAACAAACAGTTGAATGTTGAAAAATAAGAAACAAATTTTGTTAAGATTAAAAAAAAAGGAAAAGATTAAATTCCCTGAATCACTGATGTTTCAAATAACCTATCCCTTCTTTTCTTTCTTTTTTCCTTAGCAAAATACATTTCTAGGACTCAAATCATAATCTTTGACCTGTGCTTTATGAAAGGAATTTCTGCAAAACAGGATGAAGATGAAACATGCTACTTCTAAATATTATGTGGGTTTCTACATGCTACTACTAATAGCCATGCACTCAACACTTGCTCTGCACCAGAACCCTTGCCTAAATTAACTCATTGACCTCATGACCACACAAGGTTGTATTAGCCCTGTCTTTTTTTATTTATTTATTTATTTATTTATTTTTGCTTTTTGGGTCACACCCGGCAATGCTCAGGAGTTACTCCTGGCTCTGCACTCAAGAATAACTCCTGGCAGTGCTCAGGGACCATGGGATGCTGAGGATCAATCCCAGGTCAGCTGCATGCAAGGCAAATGCCCTACCTGCTGGACTATCGCTCCGGCCCCAGCCCTGTCTTTTAATCAAAGAAACAGACTCCAAGACATCAAGTAAATGATATATTAGAGCCTGGTGTTCAGTTAGTCTTTATAAGGAAAGTCCAAAACAAGCTATTTAAGCAAAAGTAAGCTTCTTCTTGTAGTATGATGAGGAAGAAATACCATTCATAATGTTTTCTCCGAAAATGGATATTTGTTCCTGTATTTTAATATTCTGAGCATCAAAAAGGTGTTGAGCATTTAATTTTGGTTATACTTATATCTCTGACCTTCTGCAACAGGGTGCTGGGGGTTAGGGGACAGAAGTCATAGACTCAGGCCTTGTTAATCACACTAACTTAGTACAAGGCACTACTTGTCATTTGGCTATGAGTCAGTTCATATTTTCAAACGAGGAATTGAAGAAATGTAGTATAAGAGATCAGACCTAGTCTGGGAAATTATAAAAGTATTCTAGTGCAAGTGATGCTTGAAAGAAGGGTATGCTTGCACAGGACATACAGAGGGAGGCAGCGGCTGAGCTGGAGATGCATAAGGCAGGCTCTGGTGTGGAGTAACATTGAGTGACCTGGGGAGAATGAAACATGGCTGGAAAGTGTGATGGATTCGATTGGAGAGGGTGGAAATAGAATGACAGTCTGGGGGGAGAGATAGAATGACAGTCTGGGGGTTTCAGGGTGTTGGATAATCACAAAAAGGGGGTTTTGTGGATTCACTGAGAGGGCCCATAGACCTGGTTGGCTGGAAAGGCAGTGACTATCTGTTCATGACCAACTAAGCTCTGAATTGGCAATCCAAAGACATGAGAAAAGAGATCGCCTGGTGTAGGAGTGACGGATACCTGCAAGGGCCAGGTGAGTCACATAGCTTAGGAGACAGACAAGCAGGAACATGTGTTGCCTGTTTAAGGAGCAGACCCTGCTCAGCACGCTTGCTCAGCAAGCGATCAGGTATCCTATGTCCAAACCTGGTCTTTTTCTAGGAAATCTAGATTTTTATGTGAACCTAGATTCATTTTGCAGAGTGTGTAACTCACAGAGGGGCTGGAGAGATAGTACAGGCAGTGAGACGCTTGCCTTGAGACACAGCCCACCCAGCTTCAGCCCCAACACCGCATGACCTCTAGGGCACCACTAGGAGTCACTCCTGACCACAGAGCCAGGAATACCTCCCAAGCATGGCCGGGTGTCACCCCCAAACTAAAATAAGCTGAGTGTAACAGTCACGAAATAATGAAAAGTTTTAGACATTTGAGGAAAAATTACATTTGAGTGAAAATCACATGTGATGGCACAAGAACTACATTGTTTGAGGACATAAATTTTATTTTTAAAGAATGAAGATTTGGGAGGGCTAGAGAGATAGATCAGGCCTTGTTAATCACACTAACTTAGTACAAGGCACTAGATAGTGCCTTGTATCAGGTGGTTAGAGGTTGTTAGGTGCTTTCCTTGTATGTGGCTAACTCTAGTTTGATCACCAACACTGCCTTTGTCCCCGAGCACCACCAGGAGTGTTCCCATAGCACTACTGGGTATGGACCCCAAAAGAACAAAAAATAAAAATTTGGTGAGCAAGAGCGATAGATCAATGGGCTAGCATATCCTTTGCATGCAGAAGACCCGAAACCTTTAATAGCCACATGGTTCCTTGAGTACCACCAGAAATGAGCCACAAAGTGCAGAACTGACAGCTCTAAACACATGCACAGACACACACACACACACACACACACACACACACACGATACAATCTGGGACAAGCCTATAGCATAATATTAATCATAAAAATTAAATCCTGGTGTGCAACCTAAACAGCAACAATAAGAGACCTACATTACATACTTACTATGTGACAGGCCCTATGTGAAAGGTTGTATAGATGTTCTTTCCTTCAATGCTTAAAAAACCCTCTAAAGTTGGCATTCAGTATTGCTCAAGCCTCACAAATGAAAATATTTGCCAAAGTCCACAAGAAACTTGGAACAACACAGATACACACACATGCACATTTTTGATTAATAGCTTGGTCTCAATAGTTTCTTATTTCCTAATCTTGGCAAAAAAATTCTTTTGCTCTGCTGTTGGTAACTTCAATGTGCCTTATAAGAGGTTAAACAAAAATGTTTCTAGTTATGAAGTAGAAATTACTGGAAAGTGTTGTTTCTGATTGTAACTGTCAATCACGTCTTCTCATTAATATTTTATTACTACTGGATAAAATTTTAATGAGAAACTTTAATGAAAATAAAAGTTGTACCACAGCCAAAGCAATAGTACAGCAGATGGTAGGTTTGTCTTGCATGTGGCTGACCTGGGTTCGATCCCTGCTACCAAATATGGTCTCCTGAGCACCTCCAAAAGTGATTCTTAAGCACAGAGTCGGGAGTAAGGCCTGATTACTGATTACTCCTGGCCCCAAAATAAATAAATACATAAATTATGACACATGGGATCAGAGACACTACCCAGAGTAAGGTGTTTTCCTCGAATGAGACTTATCATGTCCTATCCCCAGCACTGAATATGATACCTTGAGCTCCGCCAGAAGTAGCCCCCAAACATAGAGCAGCCCCTGAGTTACCTCTAGGTGAGAACAAAACCATAACCCCCCAAAAAAGAAAAAGGTTTACAATGGTTTATATCCAGGTTCTAGAAATTTGCCTTAAAACAAAGCATACTTGTGAGTGTTACTAATTCCCGACTTCTACCGCGCTGCCTCATCTTCCCATAGATACCTTGAACTTCAATGTCCTGAATATCAATCTCTACATGAAGAGTCTAGAAAGTTGTATTTTAACAGAACACACACACACACACACACAGACACACACACACACACACACACACACACACACACACACACACCCCTATTCCATCAGGCACTTTTGTAAACTATTGAGTAACATTGCTGTCCTTCCTCAGTTCAGACTTCAAATAAAAGCTGAGAATCTTGAGGGTGGGTACTTGAGTGAGGTACCTAATTTGCACTTTAGTGGTATCTGTTAAACAATTGTTGGCCTCCTATTTTTCAAAGGTTAGATTGAATACATCAAAAAAATTTAGTGGGATGGAGACAACGTAATTGAAATTTAACTCCAAGACATTCATCCTCTCCTAATTGAGTAGAGAATGTCCTCCATTCAGTGGGAACAGTTCACGGCCATGAAACTCTTTCACATCTTCTTCAAAAGCTATCAGAGTCTAGGAGCTGGCTCCAAGGGCTGGAGTGAATGGTTCGTATGTCTGCGCTTCATGAGCCTCAGAGCGCCAAGAGGAGCAGCAGCCTGGGAACACTGTCAGCAATGGCCAAAAAAGGAAAACTACACAAAAGTCATCAGAGACTCAGAAACAAAGAAACCTGAGAGTACAGGAAACAATTACGATAGTATCTGTCACATTAGCTTACCAAAGGTGCATAAGAAATGTCTTTACCCACTTTTGAAAATGTTTCTTTGAAACTTGATTATGAGACTGACGCGCTGCCTACTGCGCTAAGGAGGCAACCCTGAATCTTGAATCATTTTTAAGCCTCAGAGTGTGGAGATCTGTATAAAAATAGAACCTCACCACTGACCACAAAACTCCATGCATTCGCTTTGATGCATGTTAGATGCAGAGCGTCACCTGAACGCATTTCTTCTTTCTCTTCCCCCTCTCTCTCTCTCTCTCTCTCTCTCTCTCTCTCTCTCTCTCTCTCTCTCTCTCTCTCTCACTTCTCCGCCTCCCACTGTGTGAAACCAGGGTTTCATCACCCCTCCCTATCTGTCTATCGGGTTGTTTTTCAGAATAAGGAACAGAACATACAGCCATGACAGGATCAACAAACAGGATTTAAAATGTCAGACAGACATTCCATATGCATTCCATACAAATGCCAGGGCTTGATCCCAAAAGCCTGTCCTGGAAGTTGGAGTCAATAATCCGTGTCACAGATACATCACATTAACTGGTAGAGAAGCAAGATAAGTAGGGATGGTTGATTAAATCTGATCTGGAGAGGCCTTAAGAGACTCCTCTCCAGGTCTAGGGTTGAGCAATCTCTTAGCTCCAGCCTGGGTTTCTGCTGCTCAGCAGGAATGGGCAACTGGAAGGGCAAGAGGGAACCATAGGAGGCAGGTTGCTCAGGGTCCCTAATATTTACTTTTCTTCCATCTAGAGTTGCTCTTTACGGAAATGATTTTGGGGAAAGGGAGGGAAACTGAGCCACAGTAAGCGGTTCTCAGGGCTTAACTGCTGGCTTTGTGCTTAGAGTTTGCTCCTGACTCTGCTCAGGGAATCACTCCTGGTGTTGCTCTGGGGACCATATGTGATTCTAGGGATGGGGAGGGGGAGGGAATCTGGGGACATTGGTGGTGGGAAATGTGCACTGGTGGAGGGATGGGTGCTGGAACACTGTATGACTGAAACCCAATCATCAACAGTTTTATAATTGTATATCTCATGGTGGTATAATAAAACAAAAAATGTTAAATATATACGAAAAGGCTGGAGAGATACTGCAGATAGTAGGGCACTTGCCTTCATGCAGTTCACCCAGGCTTGGACCCCGAGCACTGCCAGAGTAAATCCT
>JAJIBD010038438.1:52500-93737 GCA_021461705.1 Cryptotis parvus
CTGTATCTCGAGCGGGCACCAGTAACATCTCCATATGACCTGTCTCATGCAAGTAGAGCCCAATGGTACCTGCTTGCTCCAGGAACATAAAGAGCCTCAAACCATTCCATCAGGCCATGGGAATGAGGTCTATAATTGTTACTGGTATTTGGCATATCAAATACAACATGGGTAGCTTGCCAGACTCAGCCGTGCGGGTAGCATACTCTTGTGGTCATCTCAAAATCCAGCATTTATTGATGAATCACGTGGCCACAAGCGGCTGCTCGAGCCGGGCTGTGATAGGCTGGTCTGCTGGGTGGAGCTCTGATGAGGGGGAAGTCCAGATGTGGAAAATAGAGGCCCAATTGGAGTGGGGGGGGTTCGTCTGGCTTGTTGTGAGGCTCTGCTGGGGTGGCGGGCCAGGGCTAGAACCTGCCATCCCTCCCTGGCGCCTCATGAGCGGCTGGGCACAGGGAGAGTCAGTAGCAGCTCTGCCCCATGTCTCAACATCATGCAAAAATAAAGTCCAAGAATATTAATTGGAATAGAAATATATACAGTACCCCCCCCCAAAAGGTAAAATGTAACAAGGTATCACTTGTATCACTTATCTTCCCAATGTTCATCGATTTGCTCAAGCGGGTGCCAGTAACGTTTCCATTTGTTGGGAAGGAGGTCCATTATTGTTACTGTTTTTGGCAAATCGAATACACCACAGGTAGCTTTGCCAGGCTCTGCTGTGGCTCTGAGTTCATCCCAGGGGGCCCAGTCTTTTTCTATGTCAGACCATCAACCATCCAGGGCCCACAGGGTAGAGCCCTGGGTGTAGACAAGCCTATCTCCTGTCTGCCACCTGCCAATGCAGCTGGGCACCACAGCCACACCTGTAACACCTCGAGGGGCAGTAACAAGGTATAGTACTAATAAACATTTCACACAACAATACAAGAAAACATAAATTTTAAGATGAAGAAAATCAATCTAGGGATGGTAGTCCAGTGGGTAGGGTGCTTTTCTTGCACAAGGCTGACCTACGTTCAATCCCCAACATCCCACATGGTCCCCAGAGCACCTCCAGAAGTAATCCCTGAGTGCAGAGCCAGGGAGAAACCCCTGAGCATTGATGGGTGTGACCCAAAAACAACAACAAAATAAAAACCAGAAAAATCAATCTAGATAAACCTATCTGGAAATGCCCAGATGATAGATTTGGTTAACAGTGATTTCAGCAGTTATTACTGTGTTCCACATGTCCAAAGAGCTAACATAAACACTAAGCATGTTAAGAGGTAGGACAAAAATTAATAAAAAGGAACAAAATTAAATTTCTAAAAATAAAATTGGAGACCAGAGATATAGTACAGTGGGTAGGATGTTTGCCTTGGACACAGCTAACCCGAATTAATCCCTGCCACCACATATGGTTCCCAGAGCACCACCAGGAGGGAGCCCTGAGTGCAGAGCCAGGACTAAGCCCTGAGCACTTGGGGTGTGGCTCAAGCACATCCCCTATCCCCCGAAAGAGAAAGATGCCAGGACTAGGGGATGCTCCAACGGGCTGAGGAGAAAGGAGCGGTAGAGAATAGAGACGAACCTTAGTGTCAAATAAGGGCATCTCAGGGGGGACAGAGCATGAGGCTTGAGTATGGATTGGCGTGCAGGAGGCCCTGATTTGAATGCCGGCACCACAAAAACACCACCAAATAAACCAACCACGAAACAAATATTCAAACCTGCAGAAAAGTTGCGGCAGTCTTATAAACCATCACATCCTTCCCCTAGTGCCATCACATTCATATTGGCCGCATTTGTTCGCTCCCTCTCTTTGGTGAACGCTTTGCTTGGCTGACCCTTGTGAAAATTCATCCTTCACTCCTCATTACTTCAGTATGAAAGAGCCTAAGGAAAAAACCTTCACCTACATAACTCTAAAAAAATTTAATATTAGTGTTATGTCAGCATTGGGATTGATTGAGGTGTACTGATCATTAAATTTTTCTAATTTAATGAATTGTGTTTATAATGAAACAGTAAATAAAAATTTTAAAAAGAGAACCAGGGCAGGAGTGATAGAACAGTGGGTAGGGTGTTTGCCTTGCACACGGCCGACCCGGATTCGATCCCAAAATCCCATATGGTCCCCTGAGCACCGCCAGGAGTAATTCCCTGAGCAAAGAGCCAGAAGTAACCCCTGAGCTTTGCAGGGTGTGACCCAAAAAGCAAAAAAATAAAAAATAAAAATAAAAAGAGAACCAATATCATACATACCTAATGCAATCAATGTTCTAATTTTCCTGTATATGTGTTAGGGATCAAACCCAGGGCCTCACATATTATCTAATAAGTGCTATAGTGCTTAGCTCTATCCCAAAGCCTTTTTTCAGAGGCGCTTGGGAGGGGCCGCACCTGGCAGTGCTCAGGGGGATTCTCGGCCTCTCCCAGCAGGACTCAGGGTCCCATGTGGTTCCAGTATCAACCTGAAGTTCCACATGCAAAGCCCGTGCTCAGCCCCTTGAGTGCTCTTCCCAGCCAAATGCTCCAATGCATCTTTTCAGAAGCTCAATTCTGTTTGCGGATTCTGGAGCCTGCTCGGGATCACATGTTGGTGAAGTTGTATTGCTGGGCATTTTTTTAACCCACACTAAATGTGTCTGTCTGACTTGCCACCCCCTCCAAATGAGTAAGCCTCATAGCAATGAAACTTTGACTCTGCAACAAATAATTCAGAGTGAGTATGAGACATGCCATTCTGAAAGATGGAAGCAGCAGTTCATTCAATCGTCCTGTTGAAGAAATGCACGTCAGTGGAAAATGAGGCATGAAGGCAGGGAAAGTCCCATGCCCCAGCCATCCACGGTGGTCCCCTCGTCCATCAGGCTGCTGTTTGTCAGGCTTGGGGGCTCTCAGAGCTTCCTGTCCTTGGTATCATCAGAAACAATTTGAGGAGCTCTGAAACTCACAATCCCACACACTGAGCTGGGGTCGCAGTATCTTCCCCCCTTTTTTATTGAAACACCGTGATTTACAAAGTAGAAAGGTTTTCATAATACTGTTGATTTCCTACCTCAACACCACTCCCACCACCAGTGTGTTCCCACCACTAAGACCCTCGTGTCCCACCCACCCCAATCCCCATGCCTGCTCCATCAGCTGGCACTGATTGTATTGACCGTTAAAGCACATACATGGAAATGTTACTGATGAATACATTTTATTCCCTATTCTTGGTTATGGGAGATCTGGCCAAATTCTGTTCTTGAATTTACTTTCTGGGTTTCTAGAACGTGATTGGTCCCACTAGTGTGATGTACCACGTGGCTGCAAGAGGCCAGGTGACTAGGGGACTGCTGGATGGCCGTACTTCCCCGTGTGTCTAAGTCTCTGCATGATGGCTGATAGCCCAGAGGCAGTTCGTGGGCAGGTCCACCAGGGCTACCAAACAGGATAGAGAAGGGAAGTGGGACCCCAGCTCCATCTCCACGAACACCCGGTGACTTTTGCCTCTGAGAACTGCCTACCTGGGCTGGAAATTGGCTGCTCTGTTGTGTGGGACTCTGGTGAGCTGGGCTTGAGATCAGCTTCTCTCTTGGGTGGGGCTCTGATGAACTGTGGAGTCCGGACCTGGAAAATGGTGGCTATTATGGTGAGCGAGTTTCCTCTGGCTGCTTCTGAGGCCCTAGGGAGGTGGTGGACCAGGACCAAAACCCAACTTCCCTCCTGGGCACCTCATGGTCAGCTTGCAGTATCTTTAAAGAAATCCCTTCTCCGTCCCTTGGAAGAACTCACCTCAGTCTCACTGCTCTGAATCTCCTTCAACTCTTTGTTCTTGGGAAACTTGAGACCACTCCCAAATTTGGGGGTCCCGAAAGCCAGAACATCTGGCTTCTAGCCATAACTCTCTCCCTTGGGAGCAGTGTGGGTTTGGACAAGTCATGTAAACTGTCTGTGTGTGTGTTTGTGTGTGTAAGCAAAGTAAGCAAAGTACTGCAGTAAGCAAAGGTGCTCCAGTAAGCAAAGTAAGCACATGCAAGGTAAACACTGCCACTAAGCCGCTAAGCTACGTCCTCATCCCTAAACATCTAAACATCTTTTTTTTCAGCAGAATACTTCTTTCAGCTTTGAGAGAACACATTCCATCTGCCTCAACTCTACCTGAAGACTGAGGAGGAAGAAATAAGAGGCCCAGGGAGATAAGCTTAAAGGGCTTTTGTGCATGGTTTGCATGCAGAAGGCCCTGGCCTCTAATCATGTAGTGCCCCATGCACTGGCTGGAGTGACTCCCCTGAGCACTGAGCTGGGAGTAGCTCCTGACCACCCCAAGCAAGAGTGACTCATAAAACAAAATCCATCAGCACCATTACGGAGCCCACCACCAGCATCAATATGCCACAGTCACCTTGATCTACGTGCTTTGGTCCTCTGGCCTCCAGAGTTTGGAAAACAGCATTAGACCCACCTAATACTATTTCTTTCCCTGCTTTTGGTATCTGGGTCACACCCAGTGACACTCAAGGCTGACTCCAGGTTCTGTGCTCAGGGATCATCCTGGTGGTGCTTAGAGGAGTTTGTGTTGTCCTGGACATTGAACCGAGTCTGCAAAGTTTCAGATAAGTGCCATATGCCCTGTACTCATTTTTTCTTTTAATTTTATTATACCACTGTAAGATATACAATCATAAAACTGCTCATGATAAGGTTTCAGTCACACAGTGTTCCAGCACCCATCCCTCCACCAGTGCACATTTCCCAACACCAATATCCCCTGATTGCCTCCTCCCTCCCCCAACCTGTCTCTATAGCAGACACTTTGCCTCTTCTCTCTCTCTCTCTCTTCCTTCTCTTACATATTGTGGTTTGCGATGCCTACATTTAGAGATGATTATGTATATCCCTTTGCCTACATTCAATGCACAATTCTAGGCTGGTATTACCATTTCCAGCAATTATTAGCACACTGGTCCCTTCCCTGTCTTACCTGACCTCTGACTCACACACACATGCAGTTAATTCCACCCACTGACAAGTCCTCCTGGTTCATGTTTTGCCTAGCCTTGGATATTAGTATCATACTATTTCTTTTTTTATATCCATAAATGAATGCAGTCACTCTATCTCTTTAGCCCTGACTAATTCCTTCATCATCAGACTAAACTTTCCCATTTTCTTCAAAACATCTTGATCCTGACACTACACCAAGTTCACACCAAACCAAGAAGCAGCACAGCTTGAACACAGCTTCAGGTGCCAGGTGTCAGGTGGCCTTGAGGAATGGTTGTTCATAATCAAGTGGAGAACTAGCCAACGGTCCTAGTGTCCAACGGAATCTCACAGCACTGGTGAGATTCTGTCTTCCTTCCTTCCTTCCTTCCTTCCTTCCTTCCTTCCTTCCTTCCTTCCTTCCTTCCTTCCTTCCTTCCTTCCTTTCTTCCTTCCTTCCTTCCTTCCTTCCTCCTCCCTCCTTCCTTCCCTCCTTCCCTCCCCTTCCCTCCCTCCCTCCCTCCCTCCCTCCTCCCTCCCTCCCTCCCTTCCCTCCCTCCTTCCTTCCTTCCTTCCTTCCTTCCTTCCTTCCTTCCTTCCTTCCTTCCTTCCTTCCTTCCTTCCTTCCGTTTTTGAGTCACACCCGGCAGTGCTCAGGGATTAACTCCTGACTCTGCATTCATGAATTAATTACTCCTGGCAGTGCTTGCTGGGACCTTATGAGTACATAGGGGATCAAACCCCAGTCAGCTGCATACAAGGTGAGCACCCTACCTGGTACACTATTGCTCCAGCCCCAGTGTTTGTCTCTCATCACTGCCTGTGGGTGATCTGGGCCTCTGAGTTCTACGTGGGTTCTCGGAGTTCTTTCCATCTTCTTCCAATGCTGAGTCATCTGGGCCTCCTGTGCCCTCAGCATTACCCCAATGCTGTCACCGTTGAAATGAGGCCACCAAGGGAGATGACACCAGGATTCTTTATTATTTGTGGATTTGGTGCCACACCTGGCAGTGCTCAGGGCTTACTCCTGACTCTGTTCAGTGGTCACCTTTGGTGGGACTTGGGGTCTCTCTGTGGAAACAGGGTAGGTTACGTGCAAGCTAGCACCTTCCCCACTGTACTCTCTCTCTCCTGCTCTCTCTCTCTCCCCCCTTCTCTCTTTGACCCTGGTTGCTGTTAATGATGATGTGATGATATTACATTTTTGAGCTTTGATGTTCACCAAGGGTAGCATATATCCAGTTTTGGAGTCTGTACATTTGCAATAGGCTCGCTGAAGTTTCAACTCCTTTAGCTGTGGTGCATGTCAGGTGCTCACTGGGGCTCAGACTCTTGGTTTAGGCACACAAGTAATGACAATGGTGTTTTCAGGTGTCTCTGGTACTGACACATGTGCCTGCCAAGACTACACCTCCTAGCTCGAACAGGTCCTTAATTATGGTGCTTGCCACAGCTCACACCCTTTTTTTGTGGTGCTCACACATACCTGTGTAAGGTGTGGTTAGAAGATGCTTGTGTGCCAGGGCTCACGGATAGCAGTGTTGCCAGACTCAAACACAGAGCCTCCCAGATGCCTCATGACACATGGAGGACACTGGTGACTGGAACTTTCAAACACGTGCTCCAAACTCCTATGTGAATCCTCTGACCCGTTGACATAGCCATTCTCCACAGCTATGAATTCACAAAACAGTTCTTTTTCATTTTTCTTCTTTTGGGGGGCAGTTGGCAGTGCCCAGGGGTCACTCTCATAAGTACTCAGGAAACCATGTGGTCCTGAGGATCGGACCCAGATCTCTGATCTCCTTGATCTTCTTGATGCCCCGGTCATTCCGTTCTTCAGCACCTTCAGTGCCCAGCCATGCCCCATGCCCAGGTGTCCTCACAGCTTATCCACAAGAGTATCTGAGTGTTGCATCTGTGCTATTCCCCTCAGCCACCTATAAGTGTCTTTAAGAAAAATTGTGGGACCCAAGTAGTAGTACAGTGGAAAAGGAGCTTACCTTTCGTGCAGCCAAAGCAGGTTTGATTCCCAGCACCTTATGATCCCCCAAGCACCTCCAGGATTGATCCTTGAGCACTGAGAGAGGAGTAAGCCCTGAGCAACTTCAGGTATGCTCCCCAAATATATGGATAAATATATATACATATATAAAACACATTGATATAAATCATATAAATATATTTATATTATAGAAATAAATTTGCTATAAATATTATTTATTTATATTATTTATATTAAATAAATATAGTTCTACTATATTTATATAAATTTATATTTTATATATTTCCTTTTTTTTTTTTTTTTTGCTTTTTGGGTCACACCTGGCAATGTTCAGGGGTTACTCCTGGCTCTGTACTCAGGAATTACTCCTGGCGGTGCTCAGGGGACCATATGGGATGCTGGGGATTGAACCCGGTCCGGCATGGTCCGGCATGGGCGGCCGCGTGCAAGGCAAATGCCCTACCCGCTGGGCTATCGCTTCCGCCCGTAAATTTATACATTATATATTTCTAATAAAACATATATCAAGGAAAATATTTCTTCTGAAGAGTTTAGCAGTCTTTTTCTTTCCTTCTTTCTGTCTTCCTTTATTTTTTAAACAAATTATAAACATTTTGTATAGAACTTGACTGTCAGGGGCTGGGGTGATAGTACAGTGAGTAGGGCTTTTGCCTTGCATGCAGCCGACCAGGGTTCAATCCCCTATATTCCATATGGTCCTCTGAGCACTGCCAGGAGTAATTCCAGAGTGCAGAGCCAAGAGCAACACCTATCAGGTGTGACCTAAAAAAGCCAAAGAATGACTGTCAGCTGAGGCACGCCCATGCGCCCCACCCAAATCCCTGGAGCTGACCACATGCGCTCTGCACCTCCCCCCCAGTAGGCGGAGCTGTGCAACTCACAGGGCCGCCTCTCTCTTTCTTTTTTTTTTTTTAACATTTTATTATACCACCGTGAGATATACAATTACAATGCTGTTCACGCTTGGGGGTTTCGGTCACACAGTGTTCCAGCACCCCGCCCTCCACCAGTGCCCCCCAGCCACCACCCATGTCCCCAATTCCCTCCCCCTCCCACATCCTGCCTAAATGGCAGGTTCTTTATCTCCTCTCCTCTCCCTCTCTCTCTCCTCCTTCTCCCACACATTGTACACTTCTAAGTGCACTACGCAGCTTAGAAGCCATCATTTGCATTTTTTGTCTGTATTTAATGCTCAGTTCTATGTTAGCATCAGAACTTTAGACATTTATTCACACATGTTCCCTTCTCTATCTAAACTAACCTCCTGACTCCCACACGCTTGTGGTAATTTCCACTTTCGGTAAGATCACCTAGTATATTTATGTCATGCAAATAAATGCAGTCATTCTATGTCTCTCTCTTTCCTTCTGACTAATTTCACTCAACATGATTCTTTCCATATCCATCCATTTATAGCAAAATTTCATAACTTCATTTTTTCTGACAGCTGCATAGTATTCCATTGTGTAGATGTACCACAGTTTCTTTATCCAGTCATCAGTTCTCGGGCATACTGGTTGTTTCCAGGTTCTGGCTATTGTGAATAGTGCTGCTATGAAAATAAAAAGTGTGGATTGTGTTTCCACTGTGTGTTTTTGGCTTTCCAGGGTATATTCCCAAGAGTGGTATGGCTGGGTCAAAGGGGAGCTCAATTTCTAGTCTTTGGAGGAATGTCCATATTGTTTTCCAGGAAGGTTGTACAAGTCGACATTCCCACCAACAGTGTATGAGAGTCCCCTTTTCCCCACATCCACGCCAGCACTTGTTGCTTTTACCCTTTTGGATATGGAGGGCCGCCTCTCTTGGCCAGCACAGTCCTTCACCTGAAAACATAACTCAAGAGGCTCAGGTCTCAGTCTAGCAGTGCTCTTCAGGCAAGGGGACTGGGTCTTGCGTGTCTCCAACTTCAAGACAGAGAAAAGACTCAAAGACAAATCTCAGCAGTGATTCCTGTTGATTGCTCTTTCCCTCCTGGATGCTGCTCTTGCTCGTCTGTCATCTTCGAAGAAGCTCTGCTTGACTTAGTCCGCTTCACTTGGCTCTTATTAACAAATAATAAATCTGTTATTTGCTATGGACAAATCCAACCTAACACTTCACTAGAAACGGTGTCATTTATCACTGATTTTGCGTTCGGTTCAGATCCTCATTGAATCCATTTTTTACCTCCTTTCTCTAGGATACCTGGCGGTCACCACACCCTCTTGTCCTCTCTCTAGAATTGTCATTTAGTCTAAACCCAAAGACCTGAGCACAGCTTCTGGGTGCTCACTGGCACCCTGAGTCCCAAAGTTCAGTTTGGTCCTTGTGTTTGTTCTGCAGCTCTCACGGGTAAGTCCTTTCTGGATCTGAGAAGATAGTGACTCTGCCTTTTTGAAGACACGACCACGAGCCTCGTGTCTGCCTGGAAGAGCTCCATGGATGCAGTGCCCCTGGCCGTGCACATCGGATGTGTGATCTTGGGAAACCTAGGCAACCTCTCTAGGCCTCAGAATTCTTATCTAAAATCTGGCTCAGTCTGTGACCGATATTTTTCTCTTTTCCTACTCTGAG
Source organism: Cryptotis parvus (assembly GCA_021461705.1). Taxonomy (NCBI): domain Eukaryota; kingdom Metazoa; phylum Chordata; class Mammalia; order Eulipotyphla; family Soricidae; genus Cryptotis; species Cryptotis parvus. The sequence continues at coordinate 62,039 of JAJIBD010038438.1, forward strand.
TTCTTTTTTCATAGGCGTCCAGTTCCTAAAAGCTTCACCTTTAGTTTTCTGGTCCTTTATCACATTTATTTTTTCCCTTGAACTCTTCTAGCTTCTTGTGAATAAAATAACAAAACCAGGTTGGAGAGAGATTACCACGGGTAGTGGCATTGGGTGATTGCCTTGCATGTGTCAAACACAAACTCATTCCCTGGCACCCCATATTGTTCCCTGAGCCCCATAAGGAGTGATTTCTGAGCACAAAACCAAGAGTAAGTCCTAAACATTTACTCCTAACGGTGCTTGGGGCACCACGTACAGTGCCAGGGATCTAGGCCGGGTTCTGCCACATGCAATGAAAGTGCCTTAACCTCTATAGTATCTCTTTGACCCAAGGGAGCTCTTTTTTTTTTTTTTTGGGGTTCTTTCTGGAAATACTTTATTTGCAGACAGTAAAATTTAAAGTTCACATAACTTTCTTTTTTTTTAACTTTTATTTTATTTTATTTATTTTTTATTTTATTTTATTATTTTCCCCAAAAAATATTATTACACCATTTTAGACATACAATTGAAAGATGCTCATGTAGAGTTTTGGTTCTACAGTGTTCCAACACCCATCCCTCCACCCAAACCCATCTCCCATCACCAATGTCCCCACCTCCCTCCCCCTCCCACACCTCAACTACTTGGCGGGTTCTGTATATCATTTCTCTCCTCTTTATCTCTCCCTCCCACCAAACTTTCCTGCACATCGTGGAATGCAGTGCATTAAAAAACATTACTGTTTCCACTATTTTAATGGACCGCGCGGCGCAAGCGGCCGCACAACCTGGGCCCGAACTGGTTTTGCTCTGTTAATCTGGTCATGAGGCAGTTTCCCAGCATCCGGACAGCGAAAATGGTGGCTAGTGTGATGGGAGAGTCTCATCCGGCTGCTTTCGGGCCCCCCAGAGGTGATGGGCCCACTCCCAAAACCCATCTGTCCTCCTGGGGGCCCCATAGCCAGCTGGGCCCGGGCGAGCCGAGTTCCAGCCTCCCCAGCCGCTTGTGAGGCTCTTCATGCTATGGCTGGTGGCCCCAGGGCCAAGGGAGCTCTTTTTATTTCTTTTGGCACACCTGGTGGATTGCAGGACTTACTCCTGGCTTGAACTCAGGAATCACTTCTGACAGGGACTGTGGGACCATATAGGTTGCTGGAATCAAATCTGGGTTGGCCACATGTGAGGCAAACACCCAACCCAGTGTGCCATCTTTCAAACCCCAAAGAATCTCTGTTAAGGATGGTGTCCAGGTCTCACGGACAGGATCAGAATCCATGGGATGAAGTCCCAGGAATTTACCTCCAGGTGACCCTGAGGCCAAACAGATTTATTGGGGGAACCAGCCATAAGCAACAAGAAATCATTAGCATTTTAAGCAGAGGAGTGATGTGACTCAATTTGCTTTAAAAAATACTGTTTTTGTCAAAATTCAGAAGGAAACGGAGCAGAAGAAAGGAGGAAATAAATCAGTAGATTATTCTCGCTGCTATTGGAGTTATGATAAATGAAAGCAATTGGGAAATCGCAGAGGGAGGAATTCACAAGATGTTCCCAAGGTAGGAACAATAGAACTTGATGAGTAATTAGATGTGGGTGATGAGGGAGAGAAGAGTCCAGAATGATCCCAATATTTCTACCTCAGGTTCCCAGAGAGTTGGAAAAGCCCTTAAGAGAGAGAAGACATGCGGGCCAAGGAACTTGCATTGGCAGGGAGGAAGGGCAGATTCACAGCAGAGTTCGGTGCATGTATGAGATGCTGGTAGACAGCCAGAGAGTCAGTGAGAAGTGGGCTCTCTGGGAGGAGCTGAGTCTAACTATCAGACTCTGGGGACAGAGCCAGAGCACAGCGGGTAGGGTGTTCACCTTGCATGCAGCTGACCTGGGTTCTATCCCCAGCATCCCGTACAGTCCCCTGAGCACCTCCGGGAGTAATTACTGAGTGTAGAGCCAGGAGTAACCCCTGAGCATTGACGGTGTGACCCAAAAAGCAAAAAACAAAAAGCATAACAAAAGATGAACAGGTGATTCTGGAGTGGAGGCCAGCAATGCCCTGACTGAGAAACCTGGAGGAGTCTACGGAGATAATCTGGTCTCTAACCAGGTGCTGCTAAGTGAAGGCTGGGGGGGGGAAGGTGGCAGGAGTTGGGGTGGGGTGGGGGGGTGCAGCGGACACCAAGAAGAGTTGAGCAGCAGAAGCAGCCAAACGGAAGAGAGTTCCTAGAGTGAATGAGAATGTGCAGGACCAGGAGAGACCCAGTAGGGCTAGGATGAAACCTGTCCACCAAGGACGGCAAGTCCAAGGCCCAGGGCAACCCCAGAGAAAGAAACTGAGATGTGTGAAGGCCAGATGACAGCGAACTGAGAAGTGAATCAGAAGGTGGCTGCAGAGACGGTAAGAACAGACCCCTTCTGAGAGTTTAGGGTAGAAGAGAGTCAGGTGCAGCAGCCCAGAGCGGAGGGCGTGTGCCTTGCATGCGGCCAACCGGGTTAGATCCCTGCCATCCCATATGGTCCTTCCAGCACTGCCAGAATTAACTCATGAGTGCAGACCCAGGAGTGACCCCTGAACATCACCGGGTGTGACCCAAAAAGAAAAAAAAAAAGAATTGCTGGTGGGCCTGGAGAAAAGAGCCCCAAGGGCGGGACCCAGCTGCTACCCAGCACTAGTCCTCACGAGCACTAGCAGGAGGACCAGCTAGCAAGGTTGGGAGTAGCACCTGAACACAGCTATGATGCAGTGATGCAAACCCCCCCCCCCAAGAAGAAAATGGCCAGGGCCTCCACTCCACACAGGTGCTTAGTCTAGTAACGAGCCACTCTTTTTTTTTTAGTTGGGGGCAGTTTGGGTTATACTCTGCTGTGCTCAGAAATTAATCCTTGCTCTGTATTCAGGAGTCCCTCCTGGCAGTGCTCAGGGAACCATCCGTGGTGTGGCAGACCAGCAGGGGTGGGCCACATGAAGAGCAAAAGCCTCCCTCCCTGTGCTGTCACTCAGCATGCTGCCTCTGTTTTGTTCTATGGTCCTACAGCAGTGCTTGGGGACTACTCCTGGCTCAGTGCTTGAGTGCTGCTCCCAGCAGTCCCTGGGGCACTGTGCAATGCTAGAGGTCAGGCTGAGGCATTCCACAGCCTCTCTCTTTGGCTCCCAAAATCACATACTACAATTCAAATAGTTTTATATAGTTTTTATTTTTCTAACTCTATAGATTTTGCATCATTAGAAATATTTTCTTGGGCTGAACTGGTAGACTATAAGATAGTGAACCTGGGGCCAGAGTGATAGCCCAGTGGGTAGGGCGTTTGCCTTGCACGCGGCCAGCCTATGCTGGCCCGGGTTCGATCCCGGCATCCCATATGGGCCCCTGAGCACCGCCAGGAGTAATTCCTAAGTGCAGAGCCAGGAGTAACCCCTGAGCATTGCCGGGTGTGACCCAAAAAGCAAAAAAAAAAAAAAAAAAAGATAGTGCACTTGCCTTGCACACACAGCTGGCCTGGGTTCAATCCCTGGTACCCCATATGGTCTCCCGAACCCCGCGGGGGTGATCCCTGAGGCAGAGCCAGGAGTAAGTCATGAGTATTGATGAGTATGACCCAAAAATGAAACAGAAAAATAAATATTTAGTTTTGTTTTTGAGCATTCCCGGGTGTGCTCTGGACTTACTCCTGGTTCTGCACTCAGCGATCAGTCCTGTCAGATTAAGGAACTATATGAGAGCTGGATATAGAGCCCAGGTCAGCCATATGCAAGGCAAGTATACTACCCACGTACCACTCTGTACTCTAAAAATTTCTTCTACCCCAGCAATTTCTAGCAATGTATTTGCTGGGGATATAGGCTCAGCAAATTAAGCTGGTAATATATTTTCAGTTTAAATATTTGAGAACAGTCATATCTATTCATATCATCTCCTATGCTTGCAGTATAAAAACACTAAGGCCAGGCTTACAAGTGAGCTTACATGGTGTTTATAAGTAGGGATGCAGGTGATAAGAATGAGGCTCAAAACCCACCCCCTTATATACATAACCTTACATCACAGTTGTGTTGCAAAGGATAGTTAATCCTAATAAGCGCTGGCAGCAATGTTAATAACAGCATATACTGTTATTTATAGATTATTGACTATATTGCAGGCAATGTGCTTTATTCTTATATGAACCCATCTAATACCTCAAACAATCATATGAAAAAGATGCTATTATTATTCCATTTCACAGATTAAGGAAACTTGCAGAGAGTCTCATTAACCCTTTCAAAATCAACATAGAGTTAGAAACAAATTTTTTGACATTTTCTGTTGGAGGCCACACCCAAGCATGCCCTGGGAACTCCCAAATCTATGCCTGGGAATTGTTCCTGGCTTATTCCCTGTCTCTGAACTCAACGATCACTCCTGATAATGTTTGGGGACCATACAGGTGCCAGGGACCAAACCTGGGTCAGCTGCAAGTAAGGCAAGTGCCCTACCAGTTGTACTATCACTTTGTTCCCGAACAAATTTTTAAAATATCTTTCTTATAGTTAAAAATTAAGGAAAATAACAAACTGTCACTGTCACTGGATCACTGTCTTCCCATTCATTATCGATCTGCTCGAGCGGGCCCCAGTAACATCTCCATATGTCCTGTCTCATGCTAGTAGAGCCCAAGGGCATCTGCTTGCTCCAGGAACATAAAGAGCCTCAATCCATTCCAGAATGAGGTCTATAATTGTTACTGGTATTTGGCATATCAAATACAACTCAGGTAGCTTGCCAGGCTCTGCCGCGGGTAGCATACTTTTGTAGTCATCTCTAAGCCAGCATTTATTGATGAACCGCGGGGCCACAAGCGGCCACGCGAGCCGGGCTGTGGTAGGCTGGTCTGCTGGGTGGAGTTCTGACGAGAGGGAAGTCTGGATGTGGAAAATGGAGGCCCTCATGGAGTGGGGGTTGTCTGGCTTGTTGCAAGGCTTTGCTGGGGTGGCGGGTCAGGGCTAGAACCCACCATCCCTCCTGGGCGCCTTGTGAGCGGCTGGGCACAGGGAGAGCAAGTAGTAGCTCTGCCCCATGTCTGTGAGTCTCTGGACCGACATACCTGAGCCGGATTTAAAAAAGACTGCTGCAGGGTGGAACTCGACGAGCCGGGCAGTGATAGACTGGTCTGCTGGATGGAGTTCTGACGAGAGAGAAGTCGGATGTGGAAAATGGAGGCCCTCATGGAGTGGGGGGGTCGTCTGGCTTGTTGCAAGGCTTTGCAACAAACATGAAAAACAATTAAAAACACCTAAAGGTCAAACTCAGAGAACCTAGAGACTCCAAGAGTTTTATTAAGTAAGTTGTTGCTCATTCAAATTGCAAAATACCTCTCTAAAAGAATAACTGATCCATGAAACAACACGAAGAAATGTTCAAAAGTTACACTGAATAAAAAATCAGGCAAGCAGGGCTACAGAGATAGCTCAGTGGGCTGAGTGCATGTTTTGATGCAGGAAGTTTGGATTTAATCCCCCAAACCACTTGGTTCCCCAACTTCACGCACAAACTAAGACTAGTCCACATGTACCACCAGGTGTGGTCCAAAATCCATTCCCCTACCACCAGCACACACACACAATGGGGCAACTACAGAGATGCATAACGTCTGGTTCCGTTTATGTAAAGTTCTAGCACTGGCACAATTTCTGGTAATAGAACTGAGAACAGGGCCAGAGCAATAGTACAGTGGGGAGGGCATTTGTCATGCACTTGGCAAACCTGGGTTCAATCCCTGGTATTTCATATGGTACCCCAACACCACCAGGAGTGATTTCTGAGCGGAGAGACAGGAGTAACCCCTGAGCACCACAGGAATGCCTCCCCACCCACCTTTCCCAAATGAATAACAGACCAAAAAAGAAGTGAGAATATGGTTCTCAGGGTAGAGGTGAATGAGGCGCTTGTAGCTGAAGGGAACTTCCAGAAGGAATGAAAATGTGTTCTGTGAAGTTGGGGGAGGGAAGGCCAGTGGGTGGTCACAAATGCCATCAGATCTAAATACATTTTAGGAAACAGAAATGTCCAGTTACTGAACCCTTGGATCCCAGCAAGGAACAGACTGAGGGGCAGGTTCCCAGGCCTGCAGGCTGAGTTTCCAACAAGTATCTCAGCACAGGAGACCTGGAAGGGCTCCATCCAGAAGTCTGTGCATCCTGCAAATGAAAGATGGAGCACCTGCAGAAGGCTGCTCCAGGGGCAGAGATTCTTGGAGTTAAAAATACTGGGGGGGGGAGAGGGCGGAGCAATACTATAGCAGGTTGGGAGTTTGCCTTGCACATGGCTGACCGGGTGTGATCCCAGGTATCCCATATGGTCCCCCAAGCACAGCCAGGAGTAATTCCTGAGTGAAGAGCCAGGAGAAACCCCAGAGCATCGCCGGGTGTGACCCAAACAGCAAAAAAAAAAAAAAAAAAAAGAAAAGAAAATAGTTAAGCAGCTCCCTGCTTCCCAGCCAAAACCTCAGCTTGCACAAATGTGGCCAGCCTTAGCTAGGTGTGCCAATCAGCCCCCAGAGTCCACAAAGAGACGTAAACACCCCTCCCACAAGAAGCACAAAGGAAGTTATTCTACACACAGTATTTTCACAAGACCAAGTTTCGGTAAATGGAAGCACCACGCTTTAAAGCACATTTTAACTAACACAGTCATCTTAAAACAGTCACTTAATCCGATTCTACGGCAGGAGTCCTGGGCAGTAACGCGGCTGGCATTATCCAGCGCTATCTCCGAAACCCAAGAAACATGTAAACTCACTGCGAGGTCGACCCCAGCTCCACCGTGATGGATAGCAGAGCAGAGGCAGCACTAATGAAAAATTAATGAAAACAGTTACCTCCATAAGAAAAATGATTGGTCCTCTTCCACCTTTGTATTGATTTTTGACCAGCCCTGTAATTGGAACCGTATAATTTCATCCTAAGGTACAGCAGACCAGGGGGTTGAGGGAGGATGGAGTCAGAGGTGCTCGGCTTGGCGCCACTCAGCAGGCTCAGCCCTGAGAGGAGGGGTGCGGCCTCTGCCCTCTCCACACCCCAGTTCTGAGCATCCAGAACTGCACCACGCCTCGGTACAGTGACATTGTATGCACTCAGTTCCGAGTTTGGGCATCACTGCTCTCAATACAGCCTTAACCTCTGACATAGGATGCCCATTCCTCACCACAGGCTCGGGAACTGGAAGAAAAACACCTGGAAGCAGGTCCCTGCTTCTCCAAAGACTCTAACCTGCAGTAGACTTAGGTTGGTTACTTTAAACCATTCATTCGTTTATTTATTTTGTGGTTTTGATTTGGGCCAGAGGTGGGCGCTACATCCAGCGGTGCTCAGGGCTTACTCCTGGTTCTGTGCTCACTCCTAGCAGGGCTTGGGGACGGATATGGATTGCTGGGGATTCAATCCTCATTGGCCCCCACAACTTAACTCGATGTGCTATGGCTTTGAGCCCAAATTTAAGTTATTGAACGCTTTACTGGAAGTGGAGGGCAGAAACGTCGTTGGCCTTCCTCCCCACCAAGTCCTGTGCATTAGACCGTCCCTGAATCATCAGCGGCATTTAGAATAGTGACTGAGTTGGCGCTCACGTGCAGGGTGGAAAGTATAAGAGTGGTTTCCAGGGCCCAGGGCTGGGGAGGGGTCAGTGCCTGGTGCACCGAGGACAGCACAGCAGATTCTAGAGATGGCAGTGGGTGGTGATAGCTGCCAGTCACGCTGGTGTACTTAGTATCACTGAACTATACACTTAAAAGGGTTAGGATAGAAAACTTTGATGTTATGTGTATTTTGTCACAATTTTTTTAAAACAGTGAATGGAATCGTTCAAGAGAGGTTCCCAGCTCCAAATTAAAAATAATAATAATAATAATAACAATAATGAAAAACTGGAGCCAGAATGATAGTACAGTAGGTACTGTATTGGCACACAGCCAACCGGGGTTCAATCCTTGGCACCTCATATGGCCCCTCAAGCACCTCCAGGAGTGGCCCCAGAGGGCAGAGTCAAAGCAGCCTCTGGGCATCACTGGGTGTGGGCCCCAAACCAAAATAAATTTAACACTTAATTTGAGCACTATGTTATTAAGAAAAATTAAAAAATGGTCATCTGGGATCGGAGAGATAGTGCAACAGGTACAGTGCCTGCCTTGCATGCATGTGACCTGGGTTCAAAACACAGCATCGCATATGGTAGCCCCAGCAACGCCAGAAGTGATCCCCGAGCACATTTCCAGAGTAAATTCTGAACAACACTGAGTATGGCCCCTAACAGCCCCCCAAAATAAAATAAAATAGAAACAAGCCTCTGATCTCAGGTTCCTTTCATTTTGCTATTTATGGAATGTCTAATGCCATTTTCCATAGGGAGCGCTCCGAATAGCTTCCAGAAACAGTCATCTTCCATGCCTATGTTTTAATTCATTATTTTATCTCTTTAATTTGGGATCAGTTCTCAACAAACATATATGGAACGGTATAGGAGCATCTGGACAGAATCTATAAATAAATAGACATCTAATGAAGAAACATTAACATAAACCTTGCAGTCGTGGGCTTCATGGTCGAGAAGCTTGGAGCCCGCTGGAGGGGACCGTGCGAGGTTGGCGCCTGCGCCCTGGCTGTGCGTTGTCTGTCTCTTCCTCCGTCCCACGGCCCGAGCAGGCCTGCACAGGATCACTTCTCACTCCGCAGTGGTAGGATGAAAGAGCCACAGCTGCTGACACTTAGCAGCTGTCCCCAGGCGCAAGGGCGCTCGGTTCACGTCAATTAGACTGCTGGGGACTAGAGCTTCCCAGGATGTGTCTCTTCCCTCCTCTTCCCTCCTCCCTCCCATTCCTTCTTTTTCCCCTCCCAGGATTTTGCTCTTTGCTTTGGGGTTGTTTGTTTGATTGTTTCAGGACCACCAATAAGAGTGCTTAGGGGTCATTCCTGGTGGTACTCTGAGGACCATATGGAGTGCCAGAGGTCAGAGCAGAGTCAGCCAACTGCAAGGCAAGGGACTACCTCTCCAGCCCTCGGCCAGGTCTCTGGAATAAGCTCCTACCCAGAGACCTGTCTTCCTCCAGAGCCCAGCTGCTTGCTTGCTCTTCCTTCCTTCCTTCCTTCCTTCCTTCCTTCCTTCCTTCCTTCCTTCCTTCCTTCCTTCCTTCCTTCCTTCCTTCCTTCCTTCCTCCTTCCTTCCTTCCTTCCTTCCTTCCTTCCTTCCTTCCTTCTTCTTCCTTCTTCCTTCCTTCCTTCCTTCCTTCCTTCCTTCCTTCCTTCCTTCCTTCCTTCCTTCTTCCTTCTTCTTTTTTCTTTCTTTCTTCTTTCCTTCTTTCTTCTTCCTCTCCTTTCCTTCCTTCCTTTTCCTTCCTTCCTTTCTTTTTTTTTTTCCTTCTTTCTTCTTTTTCTTTCTTTCTTTCTTTCTTTTCTTTCTTTCTTTCTTTCTTTCTTTCTTTCTTTCTTCTTTCTTTCTTTCTTTCTTTCTTTCTTTCTTTCTTTCTTTCTTTCTTTCTTTCTTTCTTTCTTTCTTTCTTTCCTTCCTTCCTTCCTTCTTTTTCTTTCTTCCTTCTTCTTTTTTCTTTCTTTTTTCCTCTTCCTCTTCTTTTCTTTCCTTCTTTCTTTTTCCTTTCTTCCTTTACCTTCCTCTTCCTCCTCCTCCTCTTCTCCTCTTACTCCTATTTGTTGAATTTTAATAAATGTATTTATTGGCAAGTCTTATAAATAGGATATTAACAGATTTTTTTACAGAATTATAGTATATATCAAATTCCTAGCACTTAGTAGAATGTTCATTGTTTACAAATAGTCAAGAATATTTGTATGTTAATTAAAAAGTAGAAAACAGCAAGTGAATGAACAAAGCAATGAGCTTGATGATTCTGCTGTGTCTTGTCTTTATGCATCCACTCCGTGATACGGTCTTCTAATATTGACCACACCCTTTATTTGGGCCTCCTTCTGTTTGGGCCGTGTTGGAGTATGTGTATGCAGGGGTGAGGGGCCTAGGTTTGGGCCACACTTGCTGGCCTGGGGGCCACACCTGGCAGTGCAGGGGGTCATGTCACAGTCATCCTTTTTCTGATTTTTCATCTCTGAAGTGAGGACACCGGAGCTGACTTCCAAGTTCCCTAATTTCTTTTTTGCCTTTTTGGGTTACACCCATCGATGCTCCGGGCTTATACCTGGTTCTTTGCTCAGGAATTATTTCTGGCAGACCTCGGGGGACCATATACGATGCCTGGGTCAGCCACATGCAAGGTAGACGCCCTACCCACTCTGCTATCATTCGGGCCCCAAGTTCCCTAATTTCTAGCGTGCAGGGTCCCTGTCCAGATGCCACAAACCAGATAAAGTCTGGATTTTTATTTGTTGGTTGGGGTTTTTGATTACTTGTTTGTTTATTTACCCATACCCAGTGGTGCTCGGGACTAACTCCTGGTGGAGGGGGTTTAATAAACATTATGTGGTGCTAGGACTGAATCTGGGTCGGCTATGTGCAAGGTAAGGGCTGTACCAGATGTGTTCTCCCAAGTGCTTTATCCCTTTGTTACAGTTTCAGGTTGACTTTGTGATTTCAGCCTAATCTTCTTCTGAGTCGTGGACAAACTACAATTCCTTCCTAAATGGATACCAGAGGCCCATACCACACCTAAGATCACCTTTGAGGCCTGCCAGTGTTCTAGTAGTAAGCATAAAAGGCCCCTTTTGGGGGATAGAAAATTAAATGTACAAAGAGTCTGTCACTGAAGTTTACAGAGTCTGTTAGCCCTGTGCTGGCCTAACAGGCTGGACATTAGTCCCCTTAGTCCCTGGGGATAATTTCAAGCAAGTGTATTCATCTTCCAGAGTCTGTTATTTTCAGAAAATGACATCTATCATGTGGGGCTGTTGAGAGAATTAAAAAATGAGGGTAGGGGTGGGAGACAAAGAGAGCTTGGGAAAATTAGGCTGCCTCTGCCTGTCTCTGAAAGCAGACCGGGACCACAGGTTCACAGCGGGAGCTCGTAGGAGGATGTGAGTGAATGGAGGGGTCAGCTTATGTTCTCAATTATTCTTCTCTTTTCCTACTCTTAGTCCTCTTTCTCATGTGCCTTCACGTCCTAAAAGCTTCACTAGTAGTCTTCTTATCCTTTTTGCAATTTCTTATTTTTTTCCCCCTTGGGCTCTTCCAGCTTCCTTGTGAACAAAATCACCTCAAGATCCACCCATTATGTCCTTAATAGCATGATTTTCTCTTATTTTAACACCAATGTGTATCGTATATTTGTATGTGTGTTTATACACACGCATGTGTTTCCACACACTGAGATGTATAAGGAGATGTATATATATGTTGTGTTATTTTATTTAATTAATCCATTTGCAGGAGCTGGGCCATATCCCAGTTGCTCAGAGGCTGTTGGCTCTGCATTTTGGAAGGCGATCCTGGCAGTGTCAGCGGTCTTGGGGATCAAACTGGAACCCTAATACCTAAGTATCTGTTCAGCCCTCGAGGCCTCCTGCTTGTAAATCACTGTCACTGCGCTACCCTGTGACCCCTCCAGTTTTTTTTTAAGGAAACGCTTATACTGTTTTCCATATACTTTATACCAATCTACATTCCCGCCAACTAAGACCAGAGTTGCTTTGTTGGATGGTGGGGGAGTTTCCCCAGAAGTGCTCCAGGGACTTGGGGTACCACTATTGGTGGTGCTTGGGGAGCCACTCAGTGCTAGGGATCGAACTCAGAGTCTCCACATGCAATGCAGGCGCTCCGTCCCTCTGAGCTCGCTCCCCCTTGCCTCCACGTCCACGCCAATACTTGTTTATTGCATATCGGCCGCTTCTCTGCTGCTGGGAGTCGTCAGGTCACTGGGATTTGATCTGTACTTCCCTGTAACATGCACTTTGAATTGCTGCATTTTGGTCTTGTCCCAGGCTAACACTTGGAGCAGATTTTCTCCCTAACTGAGCAGCCCCCAGCAGCCTTTCTGTTGCTAAAGTCAACAACCTACCAACTATTCTAGAGCTCATCAGAAGACAGAAATTGGTGACTCTGTCCCTAGAGCACCCCAGCCTGCAGCAATAAGCTCTAGCTCAATGCTTCAAGCATTCTTTGGGCTCAGTGTGCCTTTAGCCATGTATGTTACTGGTGAGAATGTGTATAGCGGTCAATGAATTAAGAGAGGGGTTGGAGACATATTTCAGGAGTGAAGGCACTGGCCTTGCCTGCTGCTGACAGCCAGTCCCTTCCTCAGTCTCCTGAGCACTCACTCAAGAGTGAGTCCTGAGCACAGAGTCAGAAAAAGAGCCTGAGCACTGCTCAGGTATGGTTCAAACACCCCTCTCAAATAATAACAGTAACTAACAGTAAATGACATGAGACAGACCTGTCATAAAGTAGGTATTGTGTTAGATGATTTTACCCAATTGTAGCCTAATGTAAAATGTTCTGAGCACAGTTTAGGAGGGCTAGGCTAAGTTACACCGCTCAATAAGTTAGGAGCGTTAATACAGGCAAAAAGATACACATGACAACCTCTCAATGTATGTACTGTAATTCACAATGTGGAAGGGAAGGAAAAGAGAAAGAGCGAGAGAAAGAGAAAGAAATTAAGAAACCTGCCACAGAGGCAGGCTAGGGGGGGGAGGGAATCAGGGACATTGGTGGTGGGAAATGGGGACTGGTGGAGGGATGGGTGCTGGAACAATGTATGACCGAAACCCAAATATGAACATCTTATGAACATCTTTGGAACTGTATATCTCACGGTGGTATAATAAAATATTTTAAAAACATAAGTTAGGAGTATTAAATGCATTTTTGATTTGCAGTATTTCAATGCAGTTTTGACTTTCAGTATCTTCAACTTACCGGGGGCTTATTAGTCTGTCCCTTCATTGTCAGTCAAGCTAGAGCTCATTCTCATGAGCACTAAAGTGCACCAGGTCCTGGAGGGAAGAGAAGGCTGAGGGGTCACACTTGCGTCTTCATTTGTTGGCCCAAACCCTTAGAAAATAACCAAACATCTTCAGTGTTTGCTTTCCACATCTGAAAAACGACGGTAAATAATGTCCATAGCACAGACCCTTTGTAAAAGTTCTCAGTAAGAAAGGACGCAGGGACACAGAAGGGCAGAGGGCGGGGCCAGAAGCCTTCCCCTCCCATCCCTGTCCCCTCCCCCACCCCACCTGGCTCCATACAAGACCAAGGGGGGGGCGGTGCATGGATCAAATGGAGGATGCGGGTGGGGCCCGTGGATCGGAGATGAGGGGGAGAAACCTTTGGAGAAGCCGGGAGCGCGCCACGATGGCTCCTCGCATCGGATCTCAGCAGCTATAGCTTTGCCCGCTTGCCCGAGCCTGGCCGGTGAGAATGAAAGCACCTGGCTGCGATTCCATCCAGATAACGCTGCTCCTTCCCTGATGAACAGAGAGAGGTTCCTCTCCCACAGCTCTTGAAGGCAGAGCTGGCCTTTGGGTCTGTGGGTTTGTTGGTTTGTTGGGGAGGGCATCTGCTAGCGCCCCTCTACCCAACCCCAGTTCTGGAGCGGGGCGGGTTAGTGGGAGGCGCCCTGAGCCTTTGCTCCTAGCTTGGGGATATTTAGAATATGGAGGGCCAGAGAGCCAAGAGAAGAAAGCTCATTCCCTGGGTTTCTGAACCCACGTGAGTGGAGGCGTGGTAGAGAAGGGAAGGATTTAACAAACGATGAGATGAAAGCCCCACGCATTTGGAGGTTTCTCTGCTGTCCTGGCCCGACACCCAGGCAGCCAGCCTGGCTCTGCTCTGGCCCTGGACGGCCTCGAGCAAATCAGGTCTCTATAAATCTGTAAATTGAGGGGGGGTTTGCGCAAGAATCTGCTTGCTTCTCTAATAAGTGCATTTTAGCCTGGCTTAGTCAGCGGGAGAAGCTATAGGTTACTCACTCACTTTCCCAGGAAGAGTTTTACTTGAAGATTGAGAAGTTTAGTTTGAGTGGCTGTGTCTTTTTTTTTTAATTTTTAATTTTTTATTAAAACACTATGCATGATTCATAAAATTGTTCACAATACAATTGTTCCAAGTATTCAATATCCTACCACCAATGTGCCCTTACCATCACCAAAGTCCCTAGTTTCCCACCCACTCCCCAACCTGCTCCCTAAGCAAGCACTAATTAATTACCTTTATATTTCTCATTACAACATCTATCTTGTAGTGGTGTTGCTAAAGTCATGACCTTTTAATGAGCTGTTATGTGCAAATTAAGCCATCTATATCTTTGTTTTCACTTATTGAACTTAGTGGCGGGCCAGGGCTAGAACCTGCCATCCCTCCCAGACACCTCATGATCAGCTGTGTACAGGGAGAGCAAGTAGCAGCTCTGCCCCCAGGTGTGTGAGTCTCTGGATCAGCATACCTGGGCTGGACTTGAAATAGACTGCTGCAGGGTGGGTCTCGATGAGCCTGGCTGTGATCAGCTCTTCTGCTGGGTGGAGTTCTGACGAGAGGGGAGACTGGATGTGGAAAATAGTGGCCCTCATGGTGTGGGGGTTCCTCTGGCTTCTTGCGAGGCTCTGCTGGAACGGTGGGCCAGGGCTAGAACCCTCCATCCCTCCCGAATGCCTCGTGATCAGCTGGGCACAAGGAGAGCAAGTAGCAGCTCTGCCCCAGGTGTGTGAGTCTCTCTAGCCCTAGCCCACCATTCCAGCAGAGCCTCGCAAGAAGCCAGAGGAACCCCCACACCATGATGGCCGCCATTTTCCACATCCGGACTCCCCTCTTGTCAGAACTTCACCCAGCAGAAGAGCTGATCACAGCCTGGCTCACGCAGCCGCTTTGCAGCTGCATGGTTCATCAATAAATGCTTGAATTTTGACATGACTACAAGAGACTCCCACCCACACGGCAGAGCCTGGCAAGCTACCTGTGTCGTATTTGACATGCCAAATACCAGTAACAATTATGGACCTAATTCCCATGACCTGATGGAATGGTTTGAGGCTCTTTATGTTATTGGAGTGGGCAGATGCCCTTGGGCTATCTAGCATGTGACAGGACGTATTGAGATGTTACTGGTGCCCACTCAAGCTAATTGATGATCTACCGGAAGACAGTGATACAGTGATACAGTGAACTTAGTAAGCTTCTACTCAATTTTTGACAAAGTTGTTTGTGTTAATTTGTTACAAGCATTCAATATTCAACCCCAATCCCATCATTGCAACTTCACACTACCATAATTTCCAATTTTCCCAAAAACCTCTTAACCCTGCCCTTATAGTAGACCCTCAATATTTTGTTTTATATTGCTTGTTAGAGGTAATTTGCTAAAAATGATCAATAAATGTTTTCTTAGCTTGTTCAAGCTCACCATGGAGCCATTAAACCCTTCTACAAGAAATGACTAATACTTTGTTACAAGACAGGCAGTGTGTGTTTATGTGTTGTTGGTTGTCTTCTGATTTACACGCCATTAAGTGTGGTGTGCTACTTGGTTTATCAGTATTGTAGAACTTGAGATATTCCTCCAGGAATTCCAAAATATTTAGCTGGGTGATAAATTTGGAGTTACATTTTTAACTGGGTGGTGCCTTTGGGGCAAGGGTGTAACTACCAGGCCTTCCAGAAGAACAGGGAGATGAGGGAGGTAGCCAATTCCTGACTCCGTGAAAGCCTGGAGATTCCAGTCACAAAACCCACATACCTGAGTTTTTTTAACAGATTGTTCTGGATGGATCTCCTAGAGCAGTGGAGTCTGGCCTTGAACATGACAGCAATTGTGGCATGTGGAGATTTTTGACTACTGGGGCTCTGTTGGGATGGGCTGTAGGCTCACCCATCCTTCTCCAGAGTGCCCTAGTACACACAGCCTGGTTCAGGGACCAGAAGCATTTCTGACTGGCTGTGTGTCTCCAACAAGCTCATAAAAGTATCATTCACAGCCCATACACTCCACCATGTAAAATTGTGTGTGTGTGTGTGTGTGTGTGTGTGTTTTAATAGGCAGCCCTTTCCCACTGTAAGAGAGACTTGTGGTGGTGAGGATCACACTTGCTTGGCAAGGTGATCCCAACACTTGTACAATTTCCCTAGCCCAGTTCAATGGCTTTTAACATATTCACAGATAGTTCAACCATCGCACAATCCATTTGAGATCTTTTTCATCATTTCTAAAAAAGGGGTGGGAGTGGTGAGAGAAAGACCTGTAGTCATCAGTCTTACTGCCCCGGGCCTCTTTCCCACAAGTTACTTTCTGCTCTCTAGCTATGCCGGTTCAGGGCACTTTTACATTTATAGGGACATATAATAGGTGGTCTGGGGAGAACAATTTTTATGTTGAAACAAAGATGTTAAAAAGAAAACAAAATTATATTAATTTTTAAATCACAACATATATTACAAAAAACTTTCCATTGTGTCAGGCAGCTACATGCTAAATCTGAGTGTCCTCCTGGGACTGTAATTCACTCTGCTCTGCCCCTAGAACACATGGTGGACTCTGGGGAGCTGCGGGTTCATGATCTGTTCCCACTCTATCTCTGACCTGTAGAAGATGCCAAGCCCAACTGGATAAACTTACAGGGAGGACTGGGAGAGATGTTTCAAAGGGTCGCTGCATGCTTTGCAAAAACCAGGGGACACCCTGGTTTGGTCCCCAGCACCACAGGGGGTACGGCAGGGGGCCAACTTCTGGGCACAGAGCTGGGGGTTAGCCCCCAGCACTACAGGTGGGCATGAGCCGAAAGCAAACAAGGGGAGATTCCAGGCACAAAACCTACATACCTGAGTTTTTTAATGCCATCAGAGAAATTGTGACTTTCTGTTGCCACTTTTTCCTCCTCAACCCCTCATCTTTCAGCTTATCTCATCTACATTAACCCAGAGATCTACATTGTGAATAACTTCAAGTAGGGGCTGGAGAGAGAGTGCAGGGTTAGGCCAGACTGCCCTGCACAAAGTTGGCCCTGGTTCTATCCCCTGGCAATGCATATGGGCCCACAAGCACACCAGGACTTACCCTTGAGCATAATACCACGAGTAAACCCTGAGTACCAATTGGTGTGTCCCCAAAAAGAATAACCGAAAGGGGGTTAAGATGTCAGTGAAGCACATGCTGTACACGACTGAGAGCCGGGTTTACTCCCCTGGTACTCGGAGGCAGGGGGGCTGAAACTAAAACAGGGTTACATCAGTATTTCATATTTCTATATAAAGACAAACATCCTGGATTTGTCTGCTCCTCTCCGACACCCCCCAAGAAACCTGTATTGTTTCCCAGTCTATTAGGAAGAGTTTCATAATTTTTATTTTCACTGAGCCTTATCCAATGCCCAAAGTAGTGCCTCAAAAAATATTTTCTGAAAGAACTGAAAGACAGAATGAAGGAAAATTAAGAAAGGTAAGTAGGAGGGAGGGAAGTGAAACTTGTTTGGCATAATTATACATGGAAGTTAGAGCTATAAGAATGGTTCAATAATAAGAAGGGCGGTTTATTTTCCAGATTCATAATGCGGATTGAAGGAACTGATTCTGCCCCTTCAGATTCATCAAATTGGAAAGGGAAAGACATAGCTAGTCAAAACATTGGTTATAATACCAGAAGAACAGCTCAGCAGCTTAGTGCACCTGCCTGGCAAGTTTATGGTCGTGAGTTCAAATCCCCCCAGTCCCACTCATGCCAAACGCAATTCTGACAGCTCTGCTACTTAAACCTGGAAGCTGTTTGTAATATCCAGCTCTGTGAGCAATGTCCACAGAGACACACCCACGCCAGACCCACAGTTCCTCTGCAACCCCGGAAGAGATCCAGACCCAGCCACTCCAGACCTACAGCTGTACTGCTCAGCCGGCCCCACCTGGAAGCAATCCATGGAGCTGACCTTGTTCCAAGGGTTCGCTCACACATGCAGGGGAGGGACCACACTGGCCAGACTCTGAGTGGAGATTTGGGCTCTGCCCTTTGCTCCACCTCCATGCCAGCTTCCCTGGAAGAGAGAGACCCACCCACGCCAGACCCACAGCTCCCTTGCCGGCGCGGCAAAGCGGCAGCGTGACATTCTTAGATAATATTGATTTTAGGATAAGGTCCTTCCCAGGATCTTTCACGTTTATACACTGTGTACAGTTCTAGACAGGTTCTAACTGATGCCCATCATCCCAGTGAGCCTAGTGGGATGCCAGAGCAACCCACACATCCTGCAGTCAGTCATTCTCAACATCCAGACTCCATAGTTCCTCAGAGCTCCATCCAAGAGAAAACCTGATCTTTCCCCTATAAGTTTCATCAGCACATGCTCGAGATAAGAGTCTTCTACTGATAGTATACCACCCACACGGCAGACCCTGGCAAGCTACCTGTGTTTTATTTGTTATGCCTAAAACTAGTAACAATTATGGACCTCAATTCTATGACCTGAAGAATGGTTTCGGGCTCTTCCTGTTCCTGGAGCAAGGAGATGCCCTAGAGCTACACTTGCTTGCGACAGTATGGAGATGTTACTGGTGCCCGCTCCAGCAAATCAATGAACAACGGGAAGACAGTGATACAGTGATACAGTGACAGTGTGCAATGTCCAAGATTCGATCCCCTGAGCCAGGAGTAGCCCCAGAGTATCACCAGGTAGAGCCCCAACCCCCAAAACAAATTAAATAATTAATCAATAATTAAAAGGGAGGGGACCATCTGGAAAGTGCCACAACTAAAAGAGAGTTTGGCCAGGCCAGAGCGATCGCACCAGGGAGGGCATTTGTCTTGCATGCTGTCGAACTGGGTTTGATCCTTGGCATCCCTGAGCACCACCAGGAGTAATTCCTAAGTGAAGGGCCAGGACTGACCCCTGAGCATCACCAGGTGTTACCTTAAAAAAAAAGCCAAAAAATAAAAAGAGTATAGCCAAATATGGGAGAAAAAAGGGAGGGGAGGGAGTGGAGGTGGCTGACTGTAAGGAGATATTTGCACATGATATGCCGGACTAAGGATTCGTATCCAAGTTAGACAGAACAAACCCCTACTCATACAACTCAACAGCTGAAAACAAACAACTGCATCAACATCTCAAGAAAAGATATAAATCACCATATTTATATAAGACACACGGACGGATACATGGGGAAATGCTCAACACCACTTATTATTAGGGAACTGCAAATAACCCCAAACTGCGGTATCACTTTGCACCCCTATTGGAGACCTATCTCCGTAAAACAGGAGTAGCAAATGGGCGTGAACAAAAGCATCCCTGGTGTACATTTGAGAAGAATGTAAATTGTGGGACCAAAGAAATAGCACATCAGGTAGAGCATTTCCCTAGTCAACCGAAGTTCAATTTCCAATATCCCATATGGTCCCCTGAACACTGCCAGGAAAAATTCCTGAGTACAAAGCCAGGAGTTACCTACCCTTGAGCACATCAGGTGTGGCCACACCATGAATACACGCAAAATTAATTTATTTTTACAATAAAATTTTTAGATGGAAATTACATGTGATTTAACAATACCACTCCTAAGTTTATGAAAAGAGTAATTCAAAACACAAATCCAAATACTTGGATCCCTATGTTCAAAACAGCATTAGTCACCACAGGCAAAACACAGAAACAACCCTAATTGCCCATTACCACATGACTGGATTAATAGATTAATTATCTTAATCCATGACTAGATTGATAGAATACTGTTAAATAAGAATGAAGTAAAATTTTTTTTTTTTTTGTTGTGGGGGTTCCCCCATCCCCCCCCGCCCCCCCCCCCCCCCCCCCCCCCCCCCCCCCCCCCCCCCCCCCTTTTTTATCCTTTGAAATAACACGGATGGAACTCAAGATCAATATACTTAGTGAAGTAAGTCAGAAAATAAAAGACAAATTCCAGATGGTTTCACTATTTGTGGAATATAAATAAAGCAAATGAACTAATAAAACACACACATACATATACAAAACAAACTCTGAAAAACATATGGCAGTTACCATAGCAAAAGGTTTGGAAATGGAGGTGCAGTCGAATAATAGAGAAAGGTCCTAGGATTACGGTGGTCAGTGAAACATGGTATATGCACCCAGAGAGGTAAGAAGTTATGCTCCCAATGCTGGTATAACATTTTAAACCAGTGATCAATCAATAAATATTTTATCTTAGAGAAGTATTAGAATACTAAGATATTTGTGGGTCCTCGGCCTTGTGTGCTCTGTCTGTTGGAGAGGTTGGCCCTGTGAACGGGGTGATAGAGAAACTTGTTGAGAGGGACAAGAGTGATAGTATAGTAGTCTGGGTGCTTGCCTTGCATACAGTCAACCCAACTTCAACCCCCAACACCACATATGGTTCCTTGAGCGTTGCCAGGAGTGGTTTCTGTGTCCAGAGCCAGGAGCAAGCTCTGAGAATCGCTGGGTATGGCCCAAACAAACAAACAAACAAAAAGCTTGTTGAGAGTCTGAGTGGAGGAACAGAGCTGAACCATGATGTGGCTGCATCTCGGAGTCCAGATCACGAGCAGCCCAGCTGACCAGGTCAGTGAAGGGCAGACTGCAAAATTTAAAGGAGCCTTTTCATGGTCTGATAAGGATGATGAACTGCAATAAGAAAGGAATTGGGAACAGTGACGAGGTCTCTGGGGCAGAATCCACAGAAGCAGAGTTACGGAGCAGGGGTGAATGGTGTAGATGCTGCGGTAATGGCACAATTGGCTTCCCGGGATTTCCAACAATGGTGGCCAAAAAAATGAAAGACCCAGAGAAGAACTTAGAGGAGGCTGCCATTGGCTGTGTTAGTGCAGCAGGGCGTGGCCGCATGATGACGAACTTGGGAAAGCACTAACAGATGAAGAGGTTGATGAAATGGTCAGACACCCACATGCTGATGGTGACTGTCAAGTTCACTGTGAAGTCTGTGCCGGTGGTGATGGCAAAGTGAGGCACTCTACTCACTGGAAGAAAGAAATCTTCAGTTTCTCATACAAAACGAGAAAAGTATCAGTGAAGTGTTTTCTCCTACTGTCAAAAAATGCGCATGTATAATAATTAGGCCTTTATTCCTTCATGCTTTCCCTCACTTTACTATCATTGTCCTGAAACCTTAATTCTACTGATCAAATAACATTGCACTTGGCTTACTTAGGATATGCTTAAGCCCTTTTCGCATCTAAACTTACTGTTACTTTTATCACTGTTATTTGGGTGGGGGATGTACTTGGCTGAGCTCAGTGGTCTTTCCTAGCAGGGCTCATGGTTCACTCCCCACAGTGCTCAGGGAAGCGTGGCATGTGAAGCCAGGGATCAATCTGGGCTTCTCTCATGCAAAGCTCACCCAACCGGCTCATCTACAGAACCACTCAGGGGTCAGGGAAAGGTTCCAGATCCCACAGGTGGGGGCAAGGCCAAGACAGAACTTGTCCTGCAGCCCATTCTCTGTGGTAGCCTCGTGGCCAGAAGTCTCTGGTCCTCCTCAAGGTTCTGTGAATCAAACCAGACCCTTTCCAGCAAAACATAAGGTGGAGCCTGTCAGTGATAGTTACAATTTCCTTGACTCATTACTCTAGTGCTTACTTGTTTGCCTGGAATGTGAGGAACTTTTTAACGAAAGACTTCACCCTGTATCTCAAATCAGAATGTGCAGACAAGCATCCAGGACCCTGCCTAGATCCAGAGTCTCAGCTAGGACCCTGCCTAGATCCAGAGTCTCAGCTAGGAACCTGCCTAGATCCAGAGTCTCAGCTAGGACCCTGCCTAGATCCAGAGTCTCAGCTAGGGCCCTGCCTAGATCCAGAGTCTCAGCTAGAACCCTGCCTAGATCCAGAGTCTCAGCTAGGACCCTGCCTAGATCCAGAGTCTCAGCTAGGACCCTGCCTAGATCCAGAGTCTCAGCTAGGACCCTGCCTAGATCCAGAGTCTCAGCTAGGACCCTGCCTAGATCCAGAGTCTCAGCTAGGACCCTGCCTAGATCCAGAGTCTCAGCTAGGACCCTGCCTAGATCCAGAGTCTCAGCTAGGACCCTGCCTAGATCCAGAGTCTCAGCTAGGACCCTGCCTAGATCCAGAGTCTCAGCTAGGACCCTGCCTAGATCCAGAGTCTCAGCTAGGACCCTGCCTAGATCCAGAGTCTCAGCTAGGACCCTGCCTAGATCCAGAGTCTCAGCTAGGACCCTGCCTAGATCCAGAGTCTCAGCTAGGACCCTGCCTAGATCCAGAGTCTCAGCTATGGCCCTGCCTAGATTCAGAGTCTCAGCTACAGCCAGCCTTGCCATGCCTCACTTTCTTCATCTGCAAACGTAGATGCGAACATCTACTCCCTCAACACCCAGTGTGCTACACATCAGCAAATTCCTTTTTGTAGCCATTCCCCAAACACTGCTTCGAGTTTCTTCTGCCTAAACTACATGTTCAACTAGCAACAGTGGGTCCGTCAGCACAGAAAAGGGCATCCTCCCCCCCCCCTTCCCCACATGCTTCTAGTAGAGGGAGAAATAAGAGCGGAAGACAGATGACTAAAGAGGGGCTGGAGAGATAGTACAGTGGGGACGGCACATGCCTTGCACACTGCTGACCCAGTTTGATCTCTGGCATCCCATATGGTCTCCTGAGAACCACCAGGGGAATTTCTGAGTGTAGAGCTAGGTATTGCTCTGACCTCAAAATTCAGAGGTAATATGAAAGAGAAGGAAGAGAGAGGGAGAGAGAAAAGAGATAAAGAACCTGCCATGGAGGCAGGCTATGGGAGGGGGAGGGAATTGGGGACATTGGTTGTGGGAAATGGGCACTGGTGGAGGGCGGGGTGCTGGAACACTGTGTGACCGAAACCTCCAAACATGAACAACGTTGTAATTGTATGTCTCACGGTGGTATAATAAAATATTAATTAAAAAATTTTAAAAAATTCAGAGGTGAGTATTGCCAGGTATGAGCCCAGGAAAACTGGAAAGGACTGGCCAAGAGGAGCGCTGTCAGGTCCTGAGCAGGCTGGAAGATTCTGGTCTGCTCCCAGACAGACAAACATCCCACAGGTCTGCTAGTGGCCTGCCAGCCAAGCGAGAGAGCAATAGCGGAACTCCGCAGAGCCGTGGGCTTCTCTGACTCCCTAACCCAGACCTACGGGTATGATTTGGGTGCTGGCAACCAGTCAGGATCTATCCACCTGGCTCTGCTGGTCAGTAGCATCAATGCTCCTTATTATGGTTGGTGTTTACTATAACTTCTGGAAGGGCTGACTAGCATGCAGCATATTTCACCAAAATTTACCACAAAACACTTTAATTCAAGGAGTATGAATAACTGGGTCCCCAACCGCAGGCTGAGGGCCATGAAGCAAAGGAAGAAGAGACAGTTCTGGGACACAAAAAGAGCAAAGGGCAAGTGAGCCCAGGCCACATGCCGCCATGTTGAATCCGTAAGATGGGGCAAGAAGCTAGACAAGCAAAGTGCAGTTTTTCTCTCCCCCTTTCTTCTGTTCTCCTGAGTGTTTTCACTGCTCCCACAACATCAGAGATGTTTCTTCATGTGAGATTCCAGGCCTCTCACAGGACAGAGGGAGCCTAACCACAGGTCACTTCTAGGAGTGAGGCAGAAGGTGGGGGGGTCCTGAGTTTTTGTGCTGCTGTTGTCTATGACAGTTCTTTCCAGCACCGGATGGGATTTTTTTTCCAAACCATCATTCTTATTGTTTTAAAGGATGAAATTTATGATTTGGAAGTAATAGCTGTTGACCTCATAAAATGAACTTCAATATTACCACAGACATTCTTACAATTGGCCAAATCCCCAAGACCCCTATGAGAAGTGAACTGCCCCTGGGCAGAAATGGATTGCATTCCCCAGCATTATAAAAACACACAATGAGCTCCACATCCTTTCCCAGGGACAGCCATGCTGGACACAGTCCACCATCACGTCATGTCACTATATCCTTCCTCCCAGTGTCCACAAGCGCCTGGACTGCCTGATCACCACCAAACCCTGACTTCAGCCTTGGTCTCAGTCTCGACTCCTCCTGGGTAGGCTCCAGCCCCATCCCAGCTGGTGTCTTGTCTCAGATGCCGAAGCACCTGGCTGATCTGGACTGTGCTTCCAGATTTATTAGTGCTTGCTATAGGCTAATCAGAGCAGAGCTTCACCTTAAGAGACCTTTTGTCTCATATGGCCTCAGAAACACAAAGGAATGGTTCTGAAACTGCGTATTCTTCTGATAAAATATTCTTTTATCCTTTTCCTTTTGCAGAGGGCACCTCAAAAAACACTCAAGAGACCTGGTGGGTGGGGGGGGGGGCTAAGTACTGGTGATTCTCATTCAACCTGAAGCTGTCAGGAAGCCAGGTACACAGAGGCCACGTGAGAGTCTCAAACTCAGGGCAAAGGCAACCAGAACAGGAAGTGGCATTGGGAAGGTTGAACCAACTTGGTGGAAGAGAGGAAGAAATGGAAGGGTTGAAACTAAACTGAGACATTGGCACCTAAAGGATCCAAAGGTGATAGCAGAGATGAATCAGGGGCTGGAGCGATGCACAGCGGGTAGAGTGGATTGCCTTGCATGTGGCTGACCCAGTTTCAATACCTGGCATCCCATTTAATTCCTCAAGTACCACCAGGAGTCATTCCTGAATGCAGAGCCAGGAGTAACTCCTAAGCATCTCAAGAGAAGATGATGAAGAGATGAAGGTAAAAGACTGAGGTCAGAGATCCATCTTAGGGATACTCAGTGAACACGCCTGGGAGGAATCGAGGGCCTCAGGTGTTTCCGAGTTTGAAGAGATTGACCAGAGAGAAAGTTGTGAAAAACAGCTACATTAATAATTGTTAAAGTCTCTAACGCTGCTGGGGAAGCTGGAACTCGGCTCTCCCCAGGCTCTGCTGACCATGGGGCCCCCAGGAGGACAGATGGGTTTTGGGAGTGGGCCCATCACTTCTGGGGGTCCCGGAAGCAGCCAGATGAGACTCGCCCACCACACTAGCTGCCACCTTTTCTGTCCAGATGCTGACCATGAGGCCCCCTAAGTCGCGCGGTCCATCAAACTAGTGGAAACAGTTATGCCCTTTAATGTACTGCAGTCTACTATGTGTAGGAAAGTTAGGCGGAGGGAGAGATAGAGAGTAGAGAAAAGACATGTAGAACCCACCAAGTAGTTGAGGTGCAGGAGGTGGGAGGGGAGGTGGGGACATTGGTGATGGGAGATGGGTTCGGGTGGAGGGATGGGTGTTGGAACACTGTAGACACAAAACTCGACATGAGCATCTTGCAATTGTATGTCTAAAAGTGGTGTAATAAAATTTGAGGGGGTGGAATATAATTGCTAAAGTGAGGGCTGGGATATGGCTTGCCAGAGAGCATCTGCCTTGGAAGTATTAGGTCCAAGGTTTCATCCCTGGCACAGTAAAATCAGGAAGGCAGTGGGAACCGCTGGAGTAGAGAGAAAAACTGGGAGCTGAGAACAGACATGGATGGGGCTGGGGTCATATCTCAGCAGTAGAGCACTTCCCTTCAGGAGGCATGTGTGCACATGCACACACACACACACACAAACATTCACATACACCCACACACACCTCTCTCTCACACACACACACACACACACAACAGCTTGGTGGAAGTGGGGAAGAGCAGCCTGAGAGTGTGGGGAACCTCCTCTGGCTGACACTGCTTTCCCAACAGAACCTGAGCAGAGGGCACTGGAGAGACAGTTCAGCTGGTAAGGCACTTACCTGGCATTTCCAGCCCCCCAAGAAACATCTCCCATGCCAGGTTTGATCCCTGGCATTGTTTGTGGTCCCCAAGCACCACCAGGAGTAATTTCTGAGCACAGAGCCAGGAGTAATTCCTGAGCATCAAAACAAAACAGCAGTAACAAAAAATGAAAGAACCCTAGGAGAGGGAAAGAGGTAAGAGAAAGAAGAATCTAATTTTTAAGAGGATAATCTCAATAAAGCGTGTTTTGGGGATCATATTTTTAAGGCTACATCCATGCAGAGGAAAGACAGAAAACATGGGCCATGAATCGATATATTTAGAAGGGAAAAGATTATAAAAAAGGAAGAGCAGGAGCAAAACGACATTATTTTTTCTCTTATTATATTTTAATTATTATACAGAGTAGGGACAGACATGGGGCAGAGCTGCTACTGACTCCTGTGCCCAGCCCCTCATGAGGCACCCAGGAGGGATGGCAGGTTCTAGCCCTGGCCCGCCACCCCAGCAGAACCTCACAACAAGCCAGACGACCCCCCCACGGCTGTGCGGTTCATCAATAAATGCTGGATTTAGAGATGACTACAAGAGTATGCTACCCGCACGGCAGAGCCTGGCAAGCTACCCGTGCCGTATTTGATATGCCAGATACCAGTAACAATTATAGACCTCATTCCCATGACCTGATGGAATGGTTTGAGGCTCTTTATGTTCCTGAAGCAAGCAGGTGCCCTTGGGCTCTACTTGCATGAGACAGGTCATATGGAGATGTTACTGGTGCCCGCCGAGCAAATAGATGATGAACGGGAAGACAGTGATACAGAGTAAGCACTCTGTATAATAGCTGACCTTAAAAAAGGAAGCTAGTAAAGACAGATTGAGTAAGAAAAAAGAGGTCAATGAAAAAGCTGATTTCTAGAGAAAGCGAGCAGGGGTTGATGTGTGAATCCAATGATGCTTAAAACGAGCCAGTATAAGCAGAGCATGGTGCTAGGAGAATAAGAAACAGGACAGACAGAGCAAAAGCTGGGGATGGGGAGATAGCTCAAAGGGTTGGAGCAAGGGTCCAGGCTTGATCCCCAGAGCACTGACAGGTTTCCCGGCACCCTCAAGCAATGAGCTCGTCCTCACTGAAGTCAGAAGTGGCAGAAGAACAAAAACCACTGCTTTTTTGGAGTGGGAGGAGGAGGTGTTTCACAGTGTTCTCAGTTCTCATCCCTAGCTGTCAACATAAGCAAGGCAAGCATCCTACCTGCAGAAATCTTTCCGGCCCCCTTCTTTCTTATGGTGCCCACAATTTTGTTGGCGAGATTAGTCCTGCACACTGTAAGCGTGCATGGCTACGTAAGCTCTATGTTCATGTTAACAATGAAATGCCAGGGGCTGGGGGCAATAACAGCACAGCTGCTAGGGTGTTTGCTTTGCATGCAACTGACACAGGTTCGGTTCCTTAGAGTCCCTCAAGCACTGCCAGCAGTAATTCCTGAGTGCGGAGCCAGGACCCCTGAGCATCCCTGTGTGACCAAAAGGAAAAACAAAGTGCTTGAGAGGAGCAAGAGTGGAATAAGGTAGAGGGAAAAAGAAGGAAACAGTCACAAAGATGGTATTCAGAGCAAGGGGAGAGGAACTGGTATTGGAAGGAGGGGCCATTCTCTACACAAGAATCAAGCAAAGAATGACATTTGAAGGATCGGAAGGATAGGAAGGATAGAGAGAGGTACTGTAGGGGCCTGGAGCAATAGTACAGTGGGCGGATGTTTGCCTTATTTGCAGCCAACCTGGGCTCCAACACATATATGGTCCGGCCGAAGCACCACCAGGAGTGATTTCTTAGAGTCCCTTAGAGTTCCTTAGAGCGATTCCTGAGTGCAGGACCAGGAGTAAGCCCTGAGCACCAACAGATTTGACCCAAAAAAACAAACAAACAAAAAGCATTGTAGGGCTGGGGAGATAGCTCCGAGCTCTGAGCTCTGCACTCCAGCCCCTACTTTGTCTAGCTAAAAGGAGCACACTGGGAATAGGAACCAAAGTAGAATTTTTTTTTTAACATGAAGGAGAAAATTCCGTGGTGTATTCTCAAGGGGCAAATAGTTATAGCTTTTTTTTTATTTTTACATTTTTTTTGGTTTGGGGGCACCCCCAGTGGTGCTGGTGATGACTTCCAACTCTGTGCTCACGGGCATTTATGGCTGGGGGTATCTGGTTTCCTTGTGGTGCCAGAGATTGAACCCAGGATTTTCACAATTTGAGGCATCTCATTTGAACCATTTGAACTATCTCTCTTGGCCCAAGGGAGAGTAATTAACAAGGCTGAGGTATAAATTACATGTGCAGCCACACAAATGTACACATATACAACATAGAAAGGGAGAATTTGGCTAGAAAAATGGCAAGAGGGGAGCTAGAGAGATAATACAGGGGTGAACTGCTTGCCTTGCATGCAGAGCAGTAGTGGCCTGGAGACTGCTGAACATCGTGGGGATGCCCTATAACCCTGAACATCGTGGGGATGCCCTATAACCCTGAACACCGTGGGGATGCCCTATAACCCTAACCTGAACATCGTGGGGATGCCCTATAACCCTGAACACCGCGGGGATGCCCTATAACCCTGAACAACATCGTGGGGATGCCCTATGACCCTGAACACCGTGGGGATGCCCTATAACCCTGAACACCGTGGGGATGCCCTATAACCCTGAACACCGTGGGGATGCCCTAAAAACCCGGAACACCGTGGGGATGCCCTCCTATACCCCTGAACATCGTGGGGATGCCATTTGACCCTGAACATTGTGGGGGATGCCCTATGACCCTGAACACCATGGGGATGCCCTATGACCCTGAAACACCGTAGGGATGCCCTATAACCCTGAACACCGTGGGGATGCCCTATGACACTGAACACCACGGGATGCCCTATAACCCTGAACATCGTGGGGATGCCATTTGACCCTGAACACCATGGGGATGCCCTATGACCCTGAACACCATGGGGATGCCCTATGACCCTTAACACCGTGAAGATGCCCTATAACCCTGAACACCGTGGGGATGCCCTATAACCCTGAACACCGTGGGGATGCCCTATAACCCTGAACACCATGGGGATGCCCCTTTGACCCTGAACACCGTTGGGATGCACTATGACCCTGAACACCATGGGGATGCCAGAACACACAGAAGATTGAATCTTAGAACCTGGAAGCCCTTAAAAAGTTCTAACCAGCCGGCAGGGAACGTGCCTCTGTAGCACAACACATGCCCGGCCTGAGTGAGACCTCGTCTGCAATTCCCCACACTGCAAATAAAATGGATCCATTTTTTAAAATTTTTTATTATACCACCGTGAGACATACAATTACAAAGGTGTTCATAATTGGTTCTTGGTAATACAGTGTTCCAGCACCCATCCCTCCACCAGTGCCCCATTTCCACCACCAATGTACCCCACCTCCTCCCACCCACCCCCAGGCTGCCTCAATAGCAGGTACCCCCATTTCCTCTCTCTCTCTCTCTCTCTCTCTCTCTCTCTCTCTGTGTCTGCATCTCTCTCCCTCTTATTTTACACATTGTGGCTAGCCCTGCAGATATTTAGAGTTTATCACTTAAATCTCTTTGTGTATATTCAATGGTGAGTTTTAAACTGCCATTACCATTTCCCACATTTAGTAAAACACTGGTATCTATTTATATCCTATTAATGAATGCAGTCATTCTATATCTGTCCTTTTCTTTCTGTCTAATTTCACTCAGCATGATAGTCTCCATGTCCATCCATTTGCAGGTAAATTTCATAATTTTGTCTTTTCTGACAGCTGCATAGTATTCCATAGTGTAGATGAACAACAGTTACTTTAGCCAGTCCTCTGTTCTCGGGCATTTAGGTTGTTTCCAGATTCTAGCTATAGTGAATAGTACAGAGATGAATAAAGAAGTACAGATAGTGTTTCTGCTATGTGTTTTTCTGTCTCTCAGGTATATTCCCAGGAGTGATATTGCTGGATCAAATGGGAGCTCAATATCTAGTTTTCGGAGGAATGCCCATATTGTTTTCCAAAAGGGCTGGACCAGTCGGCACTCCCACCAACAGTGGATGAGAGTCCCTTTTTCCCCCGCATCCACGCCAGCACCGGTTGTTCTTGCTGTTTTGGATGTGTGCCAGTCTCTGTGGTGTGAGATGATACCTCATTGTTGTTTTGATTTGAATCTCCCTGATGATTAAAGATGAAGAGCACTTTTTCATATGCTGTTTGGCCATTCGAATTTCTTCTTTTTTGGAAGCTTCTGTTCATTTCTTCTCCCCATTTTTTGATGGGGTTGGCTGTTTTTTTTCTTGTGACGGGCTACCAGTGCCTGATATATCCTGGATATTAACCCCTTTTGAGATGGGTATTGGGTGAATATCCTTTCCCACTCTGTGAATTGTCTTTGTATCTTGGTCACCGTTCCTTTTGAGGTGCAGAAGCTTTTCAATTTTATATAATCCCATTTGTTTATCTTTGCTTCCATTTGCTTGGTCAGTGGGTGTGTTGTCTTTAAAGATACTTTTAGTTTCGATGTCATAGAGCGCTTTCTCCTATGTTTTCTTCAATGTACCTTATAGATTCATGTCTGATGTTGAGATCTAGAATCCATTTTGATCTGATTTTTTGTGCATGGAATTAGAAGGAGGTCTCAGTTCATTTTTTTTTTACACGTAACTGCCCAGTTTTCCCAGCACCATTTGTTGAAGTGGCTTTCTTTGCTCCACTTAATATTTTTTGCTCCTTTATCGAAGATTAAGTGGTTGTATATTTGAGAGTGTGTTTCAGGATATTCAGTTCTATTCCATAGGTCTACGGGCCTGTCTCTATACCAATACCACACTGTCTTAATTACAACTGCTCTGTAGTAGAGCTTGAGGTTGGGGAAAGTGATACCTCCCATCTTCTTTTTCCCAAGGATTGCTTTAGCTATTCGTGGGGGCTTATTATTCCATACAAATTTCAGGAGTGTTTGTTCAATTTCTTTGAAGAACATCATGGGTATCTTTATAGGGGCCACATTGAATCTGTATAAAGCTCTAGGGAGTATTACCATTTTGATAATGTTAATCCTTACAATCCATGAGCAGGGAATGTGTCTCCATTTCCTCAGGTCCTCTTTTATTTCCTGAAGTAATATTTTGTAGTTTTCTTTGTAGAGATCCTTTACATTCTTTGTCAAACTGATTCCTAGGGTATTTGATTTTCTGCAGTGCAATTGTGAATGGGATAGTTTCTTTAATGTCCCTTTCTTCTCTTTCGCTGTTTGCATATAAGAAGGCCATTGACTTTTGGGTATTGATTTTGTACCCTGCCACTCTACTATAGGAATGTATTATTTCTAGGAGCCTCTTGGTAGAGAGTTTCAGGTTTTCCAGGTATAATATCATGTCATCTGCAAATAGTGACAACTTGGCTTCTTCCCTTCCTATCCGGATGCCCTTAATGTCTTTTTTCTTCCCTGATTGCTATGGAAAGTACTTCCAGTACTATATTGAATAGAAGTGGTGAGAGCGGGCAGCCTTGTCTTGTCCCTGATCTTAAGGGGAAGGCTTTCAGTTTTTCCCCCATTGAGAATGATGCTCGCTGTGGGCTTGTAGTAGATGGCCTGCATTATCTTGAGGAAGGTTCCTTCAATCCCCACTTTATGGAGAGCTTTTATCATGAACAGGTGTTGAATCTTGTCAAATGCCTTCTCTGCATCTATTGATATGATCATATGGTTTTTATTTTCCTTTTGTTGATATGATGTATTATCTTGATTGACTTGCAGATGTTGAACCATCCTTGCATTCCGGGATGAATCCTACTTGGTCATGGTGTATAATCTTTTAGATGACTCTTTGGATTCTATTTGCTAGTATTTTGTTGAAGAGCTTAGAATCTGTGTTCATTGGGGAGATTGGTCTGTAGTTTTCCTTTTTTGTGACATCTCTATCTGCTTTTGGTATCAGGGTGATATGTGCCTCGTAAAAGCTATTTGGGATTGTTTCTGTTTCTTCAATTTGCCAGAAGAGCTTGAAAAGAATTGG